>JAQQAE010000116.1:0-42718 GCA_029823295.1 Pseudamia nigra | reverse complement strand
TACAAACCTCTCTTATCTTTTTAAATGGGTGAACTTGCACATTTTTACATTTCCCAATACTTATTGTCCCCACTGTAATTTCCATTAAAGGGCTTGTGATTACTGGTGAATTAACCGTCGCAGAAACACAAATTAAAATATGATTACCAATACTAATTTAGGGTAGTTGTGTTGGTCTAAGGATCCTTAACGGCACTGGAATTTGTTGGTAATTAAATACATAAAGATTTAATAAGCCGATATGCACAAGTATGGACTGTGTTTTCTATATAGGAGGAAAGAATAGAAAATATGTTAAGTTTTCATTAATAAGTCAATATATTTATGTTTTGGATTTGACATATTTGCTTAATTTTTTTATTACTTGTTAAAATCTTTATGCTTATTTTTAGTACTATTGTAAAGATTTTTTTCTGTTTTACATGTAGTAGTATGTGACTCAGGGAAGTGTTTTGTCTTTGTTGTGATTGGCTGCTGATTGAAACAGCTGACAGGAGGCGACGAACAAAAGGGACTTAACGAAATCAGACACATGAGGCTCAGTGAAACTCAAGGTCAACGGAATCGCTGATCAATACCGAGTATAGATCAGCTGATGGATGGTCAGCTGAGGACGCCTGACGCAGTCTAACAGGGTGCACAACGGTCTGGCTGAGCAGATGAAGGGGTGGACAGGTCTGACTCCCCTCTGAGAGATGACAGGGTTCATGACCAACCCCCCCCCCCCACCTCCCCGCACACACACATTTATTTCTGCTATTCTTCATCATTCTTATCATTTCGGTCCACTTTTGTTTGTTTGCGGATACATTTCTTTTTTTCATTGTCAATTTTGTTAAATTTCTTGGCTAATCCGTTCACATTTTCATTTGTTGGTTTATTTTTCTTATTATTTCCGTAAATTTTTTTTTTTTTTTTTACCCATTTGCTTGATTATGCTGTCTGTTTTTTTTCTTTTCATTTCTGCCATTTTTGGTCATTGTCTAGATTTTTAAAATTTTTTTTGGTTAAGATTAGTTTTATCTTTTTTATTATTTTGTACATTTTTGTTCATTTACGAGATTATTACGATCATTTCATTAATATATAATTTATTTTTGACAACTGTGATCATTGTTTATTTTTAATGATGTTCATTTTGTGTGTAAGTTTCATATTTTGTGATTTTTTGTGATTATTCTATTTTTTTGTTCATTTATGCTAACAAATTTGAATGTCTTGACGTTCAATTTTTGTTCATTTTGGGGATTCTTTTATTTTTTGTTAAATATAGATAATTGTCTTGATTAAATTCCTCATGTTTGTCATGTTTCTGTTCATTTTAAGGATCATTTGGTTATTTTCTATTTATTTTCATTAATTTTCTTCATTATTTTTGTTAACATTTAGCATTTTTTGTCCAGTTTGTAGATTATTTTGGTTTTTTTTTTGGTTAATTTTATTATTTTTATTATTTTACTTATTTTGTTCTTTTTAAAAAACAATTTTGTTTATGTTGCTCACTCATTCATGCATTATTTATTTTTTCTATTATTTATTGATTTGATTAATCATATTGTTAATTTTTTGTAAAGTTATGCTCAGTTTAAGGATTATTTTGTTATTCTTTTGTTAAATACTGTTTATTTTCTTGTTCATTTCAAATCATATTTTTGTTCAATTCAAGAATGATTATGCCCATTTTTGTTCATTTTTAATATTCATTTTCCAATGATTTTGTTAATTTTCACCATTGTTTGTGGAATCTTATTTCTTTTATGGTCATTTTCTTGAGAATTTTGTTCATTTTTGATTTATTTGTCCAGTTTTTGTCCTTTTTAATTTTTCATGTGCCCATTTTTTGTATTATTTTGTTGATTTTGTGCTTCTTGTGTTCGTTTTGACTCACAGCATCAAGTCAAAATGAGCAAAATAATATGCAGCTCGAGCAAAAATATACAAATTATAGTGTATAATGAATTTTTTGGGTTTTGAACTAAGACAAATCCACACTCTAAATACAGATTTACATCCTCATATTGCGCTCCCATCACACCGGTCATACATATACAGTGAATTGTGGGATACGGGCCTGTCAAGCCCCTCCCCACCTCAGCATCTCATTGATCTACTGACCTCAACACCCACTCTGACCCACAGCCCCCACCCAGGTGCCTGTGAGCTGAGGGGGATATGTCAACAAAATGACCATTTCAATAAGAGCACATTCATCACAGCGCACATGGATTTATCTTATTTCTAGCAGTCAGAGCACTTTGATCAGGGCGAATGCATCTGAAACAAAGCGAACCGCTGAATTAGAAGAACAGAGGACATGTGTCAATCTCCTGCTCAGGCTACAAGAGAAAAGGGGTTAATACAGGGTGCACAGAGCAGATAGAGGCTGATCTTTCATGTCTTAATATTTAACATGCAAAGGAATAAATTATTATAAGATTGCAAAACCAAAAACAGGCAGCAGAGAATGTGATCAAGTGAATGATAGATAATATGAAGTCTGGAAAAAATCTGCTTCAGATCACTTTTACGGGCTTTTTGTTTGTTTTGGCTTGATTTTTTTGTTAGTTTCCAGAGAGTTCAAGCACCATTTGGGTTCTGAAATATATAGATACAGGGGTGTGGAGTCTGGTAGTCTTGATGTTTTGTCACTAAAAATACATACATACATAAATACATACATTTAACATCATTTTGGACAATTTCTAATATCATACACAGATCTGAGTATTAGGCACTCAAATATCTAAGAAGCTTTAAAACAAAACTGCAATGGGGAATGTCTGCAGCCAAACAATCATTTTAGTTAGTTTTGTTTCTCTCTATGTTTATTTTACATGAATTTGGTTAAAGTGGGGCCCTGGATGCTCTACATAAGCCCTATAATAGAAGTAAAAACTCTGCTTTTAATTAAAGTACACTCTTACATATCAGTGCATGAGTATTAATCTATAACTCTTAATTTAATGTACACTTATTGCCATCTTTAAACTATAATCCTGAAACAAAACTGTTGTTGCTCTATTTTGCTGCTTTAAATGACCACAAATGTTATTTTCTCCTGTAGTGTCTGATGTGTTTATGTACGTATTTGTCCTTCTGTAATTCCCATTCATGCCTAAACAGCAATTTTACAAAATAAAGATTGAAATGAATTAACAGTATATATACAGTGATTTCTGATGCAGACTCATCATGCTGAACTTTCAGCTGTTGAATTGAGTCCACAATACATGGATTTTTCCAAAGTGCTCATTTCTCCATGTTTCCTTCATTTTGCATGTCTTTTGCTCCTCCTCAGCTCCCCCTGAGTTCCTGCAGTGGCCGCAGTCTGTTTCCAAACCAGCAGGGGGCAGTGCTGTGTTCACCTGTGTGGCCCAGGGAGTCCCGGAGCCTCATCTCATCTGGCTGAAAAACGGGAAAGTCCTGATGCCGGGGAACAACGTCAAACTGACCAATAATAATAGGTAAACAACAGCAACAACAGGAAAAAAGCCTAAAATGTAAAGTCTGTTTCTTTCTGACTGTTCCTGACACAGCCGAGTTGCTTATTAAGGTTTTAAAAATTAACAAATCCTATAAAATGGATAAAAAACTGCTTTGGTGTTCCACGCTTAACTAAATGGCTCTTTAAATAGTTTTATATCAGGTGAAACATGAATTAAGGGGTAGAAAATGGATGGATGGATGCATGTGGAGAATTTCTTTTACAGGTGATCAGTTGAGCGTTTCTCACGTTGCAGTTCACAGCTGCACCACATGGTGGCAGTAATGTACAACCTACTGCATTTTAACCACAAGCATAAAAATTACAGCCTGTAAACTCCTTATAAATGCTTTATTTTGTGATAATTTACTGGGTTTATGTAGGTGTTGATGAGATAAAGGGCTTTTAACTGGAAATATATTAATCTGGTCTCAGACAGTAGTAAACAAATCATTTCAGTTACAGGCTTTGTGCCAATAATATACATAAAACATGTTATTTATGAAACTTACATCTCATTGAAATGGCTTATTTACCTCAATGGCAGTAAAAAGTTAACAGAAAGGAGAAAAAATAACTACCACATGAACTGAAATCAACAGAAAATGAGCAAAAATAATCAAGAAGTTGAACAAAATAGCAATGAATTAATGAAAATAAATTAAATCAATTATAAAAAAGAGAAAAAGTGAGGATAATAAGCAACAAAATGAGCAAAAAAGTGAGCAAAAATAATCCTTCAGGAAATGATCAACAAAATCAAGAAAATGAACAACATAGGCAACAAAGGAACCAAAAGTAAAGTAAATAAATAATAAAAAGTGAACAAAAATGAGCAAAATAAGCAACAAAATAAGCAAAAGTGAGCAACTAAGCTCCCAACCAAACTGAAATCAACAAAAAAAAGAGAAAAATTATCAGGAAGATGAATGAAAATGATTGAGTAAAGGAGCAAAAATGAACCAAATCTGTCAAAAACCAAATTTTGAGCCGGCTTTAAAATGTATTTCTTCTTTATCTGGCAGTAAAGTGTTTCACATCCTCTGTTTACTCTGCCCACCGCTGGTAGTCAATGAGCATCATCTCTACCATGCGCTGCAATGTCTTTAAATGTTTCTAATTGATGTCGTATTGTGTGCACAGTACTCTGGCTCTGACTCGGATCAGCGCAGACGATGAGGCCATCTACCAGTGCATTGCAGAGAACAGCGCCGGTACCAACCAGGCCAGCGCCCGTCTGGCCGTGGCCCAGGCTAAAGATCTCCCGGCGGCGCCCCAGAACCTGGCAGCCAACGCCCTGTCCACCAACACCCTGCAGCTCACCTGGAGCCAGCCGCCCGCCGAGATCACCGACAGCATCATCGGATACGTCCTGCACATCCGCAAGATAGGAGGTAGGAGAAGACCAAAAACCCTGTAGTTCAGTGTTGGATTATTTTATTCATTTTTGTCTCTTCTTCATTATTAAGTTCATTTTTTGTTCACTGTTGTTCCTTTTTTATTCAGTTTTTTAATTTTCTTGATTATTTTGCTGTCTTGACTATTAATTTCTGTCCATATTTCATTTTGTTAGTGTTATGATTAGTAAGTAGTAAGTAATTTTGTTGATGGCTTTACTGATTTTTTTTTCATTTGATTATTTATTAGATTTAGAGATAATTTTATTATTTCACAGTCATATTTGGTCATTTTGGTCTTATTTTGCCATTTTTGATCCTTTTCTTGACTATTTTGTTTATGTGTTGTTCATTTATGTTCGCTATAGGGATTATTTTATACCTTGTTTGTTCATTTTTGTTAATTTTGCCTCTTGTTTTGCTCTTTTTTTTCTTGACTGTTTTGTTCATTTGTTCATTTACATACGTATGTTTAATTATTTCATTTGAGTTTTTTTTATTTTGTTACTTTTTTTTTTGGTGTTGGGATTATTTTTGCTCATCTTTTTTCACTTTAGTGATGATTTTATTCTTTCTTTGTTAATTTTCCCTATTGTTTTGCTCATTTTTGGTCATTTTCTTGCCTATTGTGTTCATCTGTTGTTCATTTTAATTCATTTTGTCATTTTCTGTTTAGCTTGGTTCCCTTTTGTGCTCGCATTGCTCCTTTTTTGTCCATTTTCTAGATTTTTCATTTTCTTCCCAAATTGATACCTTTACTACACAGAAAAGAAGCGAACGCTGATGAAAAGTGTTGGCCAGTGTTCAAATGAAGCCTGGAATATGCCAGAATAATCACTAAACAAAATGTGTGTGTGCGTTTTCTAGAGCCGGACAGTCTGGAGCTGCAGGAAGCCATCAGTAAAGGCACCTTCCAGCATGACCTGACCAACCTGGAGCCTGCCACCACCTACTCCATCTACCTGAAGGCCTACTCCCCTCTGGGAGCCAGCCAGCAGTCTGACACTGTGGTGGCTACGACACTAGGGGGCGGTGAGAACATGAAACACTGCTCTGTGGGCAGATCGATTTAATCTTCATTCTTATCCTTAGTATATTTCATCTTTAAAGATTTAAAGAGTAAAAGTTATATGCAGATTGATATCCTACTTTTTGCTCATTTTGTAGCTTTTTTGTTCATTTTGTTGCTTATTTTGTTCATTTTGTTTCTTATTTTGTTCATTTTGTAGTCCATCTTGCTTATGTTGGTGGTTTTTTTGTTTATTTTGTTGCTTGTATTGTCAATAGTGCTTCTTTTTTTTGCACAGTTTTTGCTTATTTTTAATTTTTCTGCATATTTTGCCCAGTTTGTTGCTCATTGTGTTGCCTTTTTGTTCATTTTACTGCTTATTTTGTACATTTTGTGGCCCATCATGCCTACTTTGTTGGTTTGTTGTGCATTCTGTTGCTCATATTGTTAATTGTGTTTCTTTTTTTGTTCAGTTTTTTTGCTTATTTTGCTCATTTTGTTGCATATTTTGCCCAATTTGTTACTCATTTTGTTGTTCTTTTAATTCATTTTGTTGCCTTTCAGCCTTTTAATGGTTATTTTGTTGATTTTGTTCCTTATTGTGTTCATTTTGTTGCATTTTTGTTCATTTTACTGCTTATATTGTTTATTTTGTGGCCCACCGTGCTTACTTTGTTTTTTTGTTGTGCATTGTGTTATTTTTTGTTCAGTTTTTTGCTTATTTTATTAATTTTGTTGCATATTTTGCCCAGTTTGATGCCCATTTTTTTTTGCTTTTTTGTTCATTTTGTTGCTTTCTGTTCTGTTTTATTGCCTATTTTGTTGATTTTTTTTGTTGTTTTGTTCATTTTGTTGTCTTTTTTGTTCATTTGTTGCTTTTTTGTTAATTTTCTTTTTTATTTTGTTCATTTTGCTGCTGATTTTGTTCACTTAATTGCTTACTATGTTCACTTTGTTGATTTATATTCACTTTGTTACTTACTTGTTCTTTTTGTTGTTTATTTTGTTGCTTATTTGGTTCATTGTCTTGATTATTGTGCGATTTTGTTTCTCATATGGATTGAGATTTATAAGTAAAATGCCCTCCCCCCATTGATCAATAAAAACCTATGCCCATGCTTTGCTGTGCTGGTTGTCTTCCTGTCTTTCTGTTCCTTATACTCTGATGCCTTTGTCTTGTGTTTAAAGTCACTCTCATCTCATCCTTCTGTCTTCTTTGTCTCCGTCCACATCCAGTTCCGACTCCTCCCACCTTTTTCACCAAGGTGGTGAACTCCAGCGCTGTGCAGGTTCTATGGGAGCTGCCCAGTAAGGCGGGGAAGGCTGAGGGCTTCAGGCTGTCTTACCGCAGGGTCCCCAACGCTGACTTCCAGGGGCCAATTCAACTTCCCTGTCACATCAACGCCCACACTATCGTTAACCTGGGTGAGTCAGAGGCTTTTCTTGTTGCCATGGTGTCACAGAAAGTAAATCCAAATACACAATGCTGTGAGTATATGTAAACTGTGAAAGTTGCAGGTTACGGAAATTGTCCTGCAGAAACCATGGCTATCTCATACCGACACTGTTTTTGTTCAATTCATTAACACAAATGAACAAAATGATGGATAAAATGAATAAAAACGAACAATATAAGCAACAAAACGTACCAGATAATGAATAAAATGGACAAAAATCAACAATATGAACAGGAAAATGAATAAACAGGGCTTTCTTGCAAATGAGACAGTGGGTTTCAATAAATAAAGGTAAATAAAAATAATAAATAAAATGAGTATCAGTGAACAATATAAACAAGAAATTAAACACAATAATGAAAAAGGTACCAAATAATGAATAAAATGAACAATGTAAGCAACAAAATTAACAAAATAGCAACTAAAATAAAGAAAAGTGAACAATATAAGGAGCCCTGCGATGAACTGGTGACTCATCCAGGGTGAACCCTGCCTTCGCTCAAGTCAGCTGGGATTGGCTCCAGCACCCCCCTTGATCCCTGCAAGGATTAAGGGGTAGAAAATGGATGGATAGAACAATATAAGGAGAAAAATGTGCAAAGTAATGAACAAAATGATCAAAAATTAACAAAGTAATCAACAAATGGAGCAAAACAATGAATAAAGTTAATAAAACAATGGATAATATGAACAAAAATCAACAAAATATCAGCAAAAACTGGAGAGAATAAACAACAAAGTGAACTAAATTTAATATTATAATAAACAAGTTGTACAAAATAAAGAATAAATGAATAAAATACCAATATATTCAAGAAATTGAAGAAAATAATGGATAAAATGACGAAAAATTAACAAGATAATCAACAAACTGAACAAGACAATGAGGGAAATGAACAAAAATCAGCAATATAATCAACAAACTGGAGAAAATAATGAATAAAATGAACAATATAGTCAACAAAATTAACAAAATGAACCAAGCAACGAACAAAATAATGACCAAAATGAGCAAAAATGAACAATATAACACACAAATTGAACTAAGAACCAAATAAAAGAATAGGTTATCTGAATATATGTGACAAATAGGTTATTTTGTTAATTTCTTGATTTGTTCAATTTGTGCATTCTGAGTCAAAACAATAGGAAAATGCTGGAATTGAATAATTACTGCACTTCCACTTTGTAGAGCACTACAGATGCAAAGTATAACGTGCAGCGAGATGGAGATTTTGCTTTGACAGGGTAAGGCACAGTGTGATATACAACGTCGTGACTGACCAATCAGGATGGAGCGATTACTACAGTACTGTGTTAATATGCATGAGATCATCTGGAAGAAATGGAGGAATGTGTCACAGCCGGTAAATGTTCAGTTACTACTGTACATGAAGACAAGAGATATCAGACAAGAAAATTATTTTAGCAATAAATTACAGAAATGCTGCACATGTGTACAATAGCTTCATACCGGGCAGAGAGGAATGTCTTTCAGTTTCTCCTCACAGTGACAGAGAATATCTGTCTCCTTCTGAATAGCGCACTGACGACCTTCATTCATGCATGCACCTTTAAATTATTAAAGCTGCCTCTGCCCCCATAGAAATACTAGAAGTGAAACTGGTGATAAGCAGTTCAGTCTGATTCAGTTAATGGTTAAAGGTACTTAGAGATGCAGAAGGTACAGTAAAAATCAGGGTTTGAAAATGCACATCTTCCATTTGCAGCTCAAAAGACTAAATATAAAAACATAAAAAAAAAATACAGGGAGACCCAAAAAACGGGAACTTTTGAAGTGCGTATTGGCAGACATGAGTAAGTGGCAGCACTGCGAGACAGTGACCTTGAGCAAGTAAACACTCTGCCATTTTAGTGTTTTAAGGTTTCAATTACTATGAATGAAATATTTTTCTTCCATCACTCTTGGTTTTATTGGATTGTTAGAAAGTTCCCGTTTTTTCCGGTCACCCCGTATTAAGGAGTAGATAAAGCATGTCAAGATTAGGTGCAGAGTTCCTTTCAGACCACCTGAATTACAGTTTGCTGAGGGATAATTACCGAGCTATTTCCAAGTAATGTCAACAATCTAACATACTAAAATTTTAAGATCATTTCATGTTAAGGACAGAAGGTAACACCTGCTGTCTGTGATTGTCTCGAGCGGGTCATACAGTAAAATTGAGAGGAGATGGTATCGCATGTGTGGGTGGCACAGTGGAGCAGTGGTTAGAACTAGTGTCTCACAGCAAGAAGGTCCTGGGTTTGATTCCGGTGCTGGCCTTTCTGTGCGGAGTTTGCGTGTTCCCCCTGTGTCTGTGCGGGTTCTCTGCTGGTACTCTGGCTTCCTCCATGCACTTAGGTTAATAGAACACTCTACATTGCCCATAGATATGAATGTGTTTGTGAATGATCATCTGTTTCTATAAGTCAGCCCTGTGATTAACTGGTGACTTGTCCAGCGTGTACCCCACTTTTGCCCTAAGCCAGCTGGGTTAGACTCCAAGGACTAGAGAAGATGGGATAAAAGATGATTGTTATTGCAGGAAAACGAACAACATATGGTGAAATATAAAGCCAGGGCATCACTACATTTAGCATGGTATACAGCGAAGTTGACTCCACTTTGTCTGTGTAGCTTCATCCTCTGTGTAAGTTTGGAAGATGGTAGCTGAACACCCTTCGGCACTGACATTCTTAATATTAAAGACACAAATAGTTTTGTGGGCTGTGTTAAATGACTTCTTCTGCCCTCCCTGTTGTAGAAGTGGGTGCTGTTTATGAGATCAAACTGGTGGCCTACAATGGAAACGGGGAGAGTGACTGCACCAACAGACTGGTTTCACTAGCAGAGGAAGGAACCAGTGCCCAGACTACTGGTGAGTTCAGTAACCTCACATTCTGGGAAACGGCTACAGCATACAGCTTTGGAAATAGTTATGAGAACATTTGATATTTCTATATTAACTCAATTACATGATCCAGAAGAAAGCTTTGCACAGATGTCTCTCATCACTGTTGTGTTTTCAGGATGTCAGTGCAGAGAAGGAGAGGCGTCTTTAGGCAGCATCGTCATCGGAATCCACATCGGCACAGCCTGCATCATCTTCTGTGTTCTCTTCCTTTTGTTTGGATACCGTCGCAGGTAAAATTTTAGAATGCACAATAGGAATTCTGTTTATCTTGTTTATCAGTAGTGGTGATCCTGGATGCATTTTTCACTAGTAATGTAAACTTATTCAGGGTGCGTGCTCAGAGCTGGAATTTGTTTTGCAGTCTGTTTTGCAGTAAAGGGACTCAGGACAGCTGGTCTGTACCGAGAGACAGTGCAGGACACAATGGCGCTCCTAAAGATGGGGTTAACTGCTCCAGAGTCGAGGCAATGCCTCAGGTAATCACTTTGTTTCACTCCTTCATTGATTACAGTTTTAATATGTACTAATGGAGAGTATTTGTCTACTGCAGAGATCAAGCTGGACATTAAATAAAATTCTGCTTGTACCTTTGACTACAATCAAGTACATATTGATCGTAGTCCATCACATCAGAGCTTCTGTCAGGCATTAGATACCAATATGTTAGGAAGACCCCCATACATCATTCTTATTTTAGCAAATACTGACTCAGTGGAGTACTGGATAAAGATTGATGTCAGATCAATCCTATGAAATGGTGATATATATATATAATACAAACTACTGCAAAATTCTGCTGAAGGATTTATTTCTTGACCTTGAAAGTACCAGAATAATTGATTTCATTTTGGCTCCTACTGTTGCTATATATCATTGCCTGTGCTTCTAACTTTTCTGTGTTTTCTCTTGTCTGGTCTTTTCTGTTGTCTTGTTGGAATCACACTGTTAGCAAGTTCTCCGTCCGGCACAGTGCCAGGTCGTCATCGAACAGCACTCATCGGGTTTGCCTGGCACCGGCGCTGGCACTGGCACTGGCTAACACTGGTCAAAAACCTACTCACCCACCTCCCTTCCCTATCTTCCAAAACTCCACAATGTTCACCCAAGCCCCCTGTCAATGAGCACCCTCTGTGCCCTTTGACAGGGGTTGCTTCTGCTCGAAACATGCTGCTACTTACCTGAACGCACAGTGAAAAGTAGCCTCTAGAGCTAAGGAACACCCTGATCCTTTACCATACCATTCCTACTCACCACCCTTACCTAAAACCAAAGCATAATGCCTTTATTGCCTGTGCACATGCAGATGTGCATGTACGAAAAGCCTTCGAAAAGCAGTGTCGCTCCAGATTGGGCTCTGTCACCACAAATTCTAGTGTTACTTTTCTGGTAGAAGACTGTGCCATAACCAAAATACTATTTTTCTCAGATCTCTGCTGGAGAAGTGACATGTGAAGATGCACTATAGTATGGAAAAGCCCCAATGAAGCCAAATATTTTCACCAGACGGGGATATTCCAGTTAGTGCGCTGTGACAGAGCTCTTGACACTGCCTTTCGTTCCTCTGCAATAAGAAAGGAAACAAACATAGCGGCCTTTGCAAATGCCTTATGGATGTGAGAGTCTGATTTGAAATGATTGTCTGTCACCATATGAGCCATTTGGAAGAACCATGTAAACAGGATTTCTTTTACTCCCTTCTTCCTCACCTATAAGCTGCACACCTCCAAAGAAAGCTACCTCAGTCTGACAAGAATATCTGAGCCATAGATGGGGCCAATGTTAGCCTGATACTGCTGCTTCTGTCCTACCTCAACCAAAAGATAACAAAACCCCTTCCCTCAACAACTTGATCAGTGCCAATGCCAGTGTGCCGTGTCAGCCGCCAACCAGGCCAGTCCAGAGAGTGCTCGAGGATGACTACCATGAAGAGCTTAACCACAGAGGAGCCTGGATGTCGCCTCCACTCACCAGTCTAAGCTTTACTGTCCCTGAGACCATCTCGAGCCCAAACCACCATCTGCAAGACAGGTCGACTTATGGTTATGAAGTCAGCATTCTCTGATACTAAATATAAGGAGGGCTGCTTAATGTCACCACCTCTTTTGTTGCTTCACATTATGGTTATGTATGGCTTTTATGAACCTGCATGTGTCCATCTCCAAAGACTAATGTGTGCAGACCATGTACTTAATGGAAATATGGACCTCCATGAGAGCTTTCTCACCCTTTCAAGCCAATGTTTTTCTATGAAGTCAAAGAAAACAAGGTCACGCTACTGCGATGCTTGTTTGGTCTGCACAGACTTGATGGAATGGTTGACAATAAGCCAAAAAAAAGACTGTTCAAGGCCATGCTGCCGAGTTAACTCTTCAGATGCCAAATTGGTCACCCCGGGACCTTGACGACGCTGAGTTGGCGGCTTGAGAAGATTTAAGGTGATACGTGCCTGACTACACGGACAAGGCTCAAATTTCAGCCTATCCCAAAAGTTCTATGAAAACCAAGCTGAATGATACCCAAAGATGTACACATTTTGATGGTTTTCTTTATTTTCCTTTATGAATTCACTGTAAGAGATACTACATTTGCTTACAATTTTTAATTGTTTCTTTTTGAAGGGGGACGTCTGTTTGTAAAGTGCTTTAACTGAACTCAAGTCAAATACCGTTTCTTATGACTTCATTACCATTTTTAAAAGAAAAATATCTTGCTTGTCTTTTAGTTTGGAAGTCCTTCCAGATCCACCCCTTCAACAAGGAACTTTTTATTTTGTTGATTCTAACATTTAACTTTAAAAGAGTGACCAAATGAAAATGTCAGATATTTTGAAAAACTTTTAATGTCAATACTATAAGGAATACCTGCTTTCTTTTCTAAAATAGTTGAATTCTTGCCAAATATTTAGCTTGAAGAAACATATAACCAAATACCTCTACATTTTTAACATTCATAGTCATTACCTCAACACCGTTCATAAGCAAAGCACAGAAACATTCATGTGAGCTTTATAATAACCGTTTGTTTGAATGACAGTAGGTGAACCTTGAGGACAGTGGCTTAGAGAAGGAACCACAGATTTACTGTCAATAGTTTTAAATTAACACTAGATTATATTCTAAGTACAGTAATTTTATTGCATTTCATCAAAAAATTAAGAAATGCATGCATCAAAGACAGCTGCTGGCAAAATGGGAAATTCAAAACTCAACTTCAAAACAACATTTTTAACCAAAAGTAAGGATGAATGTGCCCAACAAAGACAAATGCTGTAAACTGAGACTAATGAGGAGCAGTGCACTACACTGAGGAGGTTTACTTACCGGTAATTGACATGATTCTCCACGTGAAATACTGTATAACTGAACACAGCCACTTATTAATTTTATTTACTATTAAAAAGCTTTAATGTGTGAACCGTGTGTTTTTATTAGGATTTTTTTTTTTTTAAAGCAAGTTTAATTTTTAGTAAAAAGTTTTGCAGTTACACCAGTGCCATTTCCCAAATCTTACCTCAAAATTGATTAAAGCAGAACATTTTCTGATGTTATACTAACATTAAACCTCAAATCAAGGTCTGAAAAGCTAGCATGGCTTGTCGTGCTAGCTAGCTAACTAGCCTCCCTGCTTAAGAGACATGGAGTAGCATATTTTTGTTTTTTCATGATAGGAAATTAAAACATAACCAACGTTACTAACATCTCTGGCCATGTCAAGCCATCTAGGGTTAAAACATTTGCCAAGGTTAAATGGCTACATGCCAACCTACAGTATGTGAAGGTAATACTGTATAGGAAAATGCTAGCTAGCATTTTACTGCCTGCCCACTAGTCAGCTACCTTTTAGTAACTCAAGTACAGTTTGCTTTGTTTTAATTATTGGATATAAAAACACTGAGACAAAACACAGTTTTAGTCTGAAGGTTGTTAAAGTTAAAATGCTGTTTGTCCACTAATTAGTGACATTTATTAAAACCTAAACTATATATAACTGAGCTAGCAGGTTAGCAGTCCAACAGTGGTGCTAGGCTGTCAGATGCTAAAGCAGGTTTTAATTTCCAGCATAATTTTTTCTTCCTTTAAACCACTGACAGTTAAAAGCATGAATTAAAATGGGTTTTATACAGAACCATGAAAATTAGGCTTTAAAATATAACAAGATGAAATGATGCCTTTAGTCAAATTGGACATTGTGTGTTGCCTTAAGCTGTTCTTGTCCTCAGGGTTCACCTTCACCTCTTTATGAGTGTTAAAGGTTTATCCAAAGCAATACTGAATAAAAACAAATGCCTTTTCCTCAACTTCTTACACATCTGAAAGCTGTAAAACCAACGTGATACCAAAAAGTGTATTTGCTTTGAAAGACCTAAAACGTCAGTAGGTTTTGTAGTGTGAAGTGTGTAGTTGTCAATCTAGGTTTTAAAATGGTAACGACCTGATGCTTCTGTTTCAAACCTTTCATTTCTCTTTTCATTTGAGTCCTTCATTCTTCCTGGTGTGATCAGGAGAAGTTGCCAAAACAAATGTTCACTTTCTTCGAATGTTTATTATTGTTATTATTATTAGATCTCGTAACATTAATTATGATGATTTCATTTTTGTGTGTATGTAAGAATGACATGAACATTTTAGGATTACTTTGTCATGGTCTTTGAGTAACAGATGTGAGTTTTCCAGAGCCAATAAATTAACGCTTTAAGTTCTTAAAGCAAAACTCACATGCTGCACCAAAGAACCAGAAACTAGAAGAAAATTTACTGCAAAAAGAGGGAAAAAAATGCTGTAGAAAAGTAGAAACTGGCTTCTAGTACCAATGAGAAACAATGCTTTAATGATGAGTAGAAGTGCTTCACTGTTCTCTAAGGTTTCTCATGGTCTGTTGTAGCCAAGTGAAAACCTAAAGCTTTAATGTGTTCAGACTGAGGCCCTGTCCTTTGTCTTTGGCCAAAATAAAAAGGTTTGCAGGTAAAGGACGTACTGTTGATAAAGTCAGCCAGAGACCAAGCTGTGACATTAGTAGCAACAAAACTTCTTTAGCTGCAATGTCCACAGAAATTGTTTTCACTTTCTTTGCAGTTTATTGGAAATTGTTACTTCCTGTTATTCTAATTTATTTATTTAGCCTCAGAGCGGTTGTAAATGTTAGCAAAAATATAAAGGTAATTATGAAACAACACCAGCACTTAGATATTATTGGTTCAAACACCATCATCCATTTTATATACAAGGTGAATGATGTTAGTTTTGACGGATTAATTATTAGAATCCAGTAATATAAACTAAGTAGTAATTTAAGAGATTAACATGTGCTGACTGATCTAAACAGCTTGGTCTCTGACTGTTTTCTTTATCTCACTGTTTGGACTGCATCTGCTTTCACTCCTGCCTTGATCTCATTCCAACATGCCTAAAACCAAATAAAAAGGATTGATAGAAAATGTGCGTCTGTGTTTTTTAGTTAACATCTAAATGTTCACTGTAAGATTAACTGTATATTCATCATTTTTTAAAAAAATGTATATATAATCATGCAACTATACGAAATGTGTTTTGTTACCTAGGAAAGAGCCATTTACCACAATAAGCCATAGCACCGAGTGAAGTGGTAATAATGTTGATTATTCTGTTACGATAGTAACTGTAAGCAGTCAGTCCTCAAGTGGATTTATTTCTTTACATGTACTTGGAGTAGTTTTTTCAGATGAATGCACTTCTGAGAGTTTTGTAGAATACTTTTACTCTTATCCAGTTACATTTTTGCTGAAGAAAAAGTACTTCCACTCTGTTACATTTGGCCACATGGAGTAAAATGCTTGAATTAACAGACAAAAAAATAAACAAAATGTATAAACTAAGCAACAAAATGTGCAAAAATAGTACAAAATAGTGACCAAATCAAGCACAGAATGAGCAAAATATGAATGAAAAAATCATAAAAATGAACAAAACTGAACAAATAGTTTTAAAATACAAAACACATAATCTCAAAATTGAGAAGAATAAGCACTAAAATGAGCAAAATTATGAAAATAATAAAGTAAGTTAACAAAATAAGCGGAAAAATCTGAACAAAAAACAAAATAAGACATAAAATGAGTAATAGTATAGAAATGAAGCGATAAAAATGAGCATAAATCACAAATCAAGCAAAGAAATAATCATGGAACTAAACAAAAATGGCCAAAATACCTTTTTAAATGTAATATATTCTGCTGCAAAATTCCATGTTATGAAGTTACTCACTACTTGAGTAGTTTTATATGGGATACTTTTTTACTCTTACCCCATTCTTATGTTTATGAGTACTTCTACTTATTGTAAGCAATACTTTTACTCGACTACTGTTTGTGTGTACTCTACATACCACGGCCTGTAAGTGAAAGTACTGTACGTTTAGACACCAAATGAAGATTCATTTGTCAAAGCTGTCTAATTAGAAGTGGACAAATGGGCACAGTAAGGACCTGAGCTCCGTTGACAAATCCATATTGTGACTGCGAATGAATGGGTCAGAGCATCTACAAAACTGCAGGTCTCGTGTGCTCCTGGAATATATACAGTCTATGGCTCCTGGTCATTTTGCTGCTTTCAACGTACAGTATCAGCTATGAGGATTGCGATTCAGACATTCAATTCCATGTTCCAAACACACCCTCCCATTCAGACATGTACTATGATACATTGCTTCATTGCAGCAGTTCTTTCACTGCTGTATCCATCTGTAGGCTCCAGGGGCAGAACGATATTCATTCACTACTCTCCAATACCTACTGGTAAAGGCATCCGTGTAAAGTGATGAGCTTGGGACCAAGACGCCTAACGCCAAATATATTACAGGAGGGGAGACATTCAGATGTATACTGATCTGGCCAAATGTTGCTGATTAAGCTGCCTGTGGGATATAATGCACCCTTTAATGTAATATGATTGATCCAACACTGGAGCACAATCAATTTAATTTGTGTATCATTGCCACCTGCCGTGGGACTGTGGGCTGGAGCAAACATAGTGAATTTACACACAGAAAGTATGGCAGCAGCTGTTGAAATGCAGGAAAATCTGTGAGCTGCAGAGAAGACAAGCAACCTCAAATGTAATGCATAGGACTGTTCTGATGTGATATATTCCTCAAAGTAACCCATTTAACCCTCCGTAGGGCATTTTTATTTAGAGTTTATTTTGTTCACTTTCATGTACAGGATATTATATTCATTTTGATGAATAGTTGTGATTGACAGAGTATTATTTCCCTCATTTTTGTAAAGTTTTCTTGATTATTTCATATACTGTTCTTCATTTTGTCGCTTATATTTGTTCATTTTGCTTATTTATTCTTTCCTATATCACGATTGTTCACTTTCTTGAATATTTTGTTCAATTTGACTCAATTGCTTGACTATTTTGTTTGGTTTCCCTCATTTTTCCGTCTTGATGAGCTTCTTCATTTTTGTTGCTTTTCTTGAGTATTCTGTTTATCTCTACTAATATTCTTAATTATTTTGTTCCGTTATTTTACTTAATTTTTTCATCATTTTGTTAATTTTTCCTCTTTTCCTTCATTACTTTGTCCCCACTCCAATGTTCAGGACAAAATCTACAGTGTTGCGACCCCCCCCTCCCAAAAAAAGCAAACAGCACTAAGTCCAATATATATTGAGCGGAATTTCAAATTCCTTATGTGAATATTGCCAGAAAAACAAATAGTATAAAATTTTGATGTGGGGGGTGCATCTTTAACACCTGCGGAAGTGACCATACAGTATATGGTTCCTTACCCAATAAAGGGTTAAATAGGGGATCAGTTTTTCCACAAGCCACCTAACTTTGGAACATTTTGGCATAATAATAATATAATAATGCTATAAATGACAAAATAATCTTCATTACCAGAAGAGAAAAATTACTATTAGTGTACTAATATTCTTCTATTCTGTAAACAATACTCTGCATCTATTCAACATCATCAACCAGTTTGACCAAACCCTCTTAGAATAAAAGGAATAATTTCTCAGATATACTGCATACTATTGGTAAACCGTTAAATCTTTCTCAAAAAATATGTTAAAGGATGATGTTTTTAGGGGATAACAATCAGAAAAACTTCAGGAGTCCATGAGAAGTTTATTGAGCATATATCAGATTCATATACAGTACGGTACATTACACCTGACTACACTAAGCGAATAGTCATCTCAGTCACATTCAATACACTGTCACATATAAATTCCACATCGTTTTCATATATATAAATCATTTTGCCAAAGACATAACAACAGATTATGTTTTGACTAATACAAGTTTAAACAAGCTAAACCTGGGAATCTGCCGACATCTTTAAAGGTCCAGTGTGAAGGATTTAAGGGGATCAAGTTACACAAATGCCAGATATGCATAGTTATGTTATCTTTGTGTATAGTCACCTTAAAATAATGATTGTGCTTCCGTTACTATAGAATTGAGTGCTTATATCTACAGAGTGAGCAGGTCGCCCTTTGCAGGGTTCACCATGATTCAGTGGTAGCTGAAAACGGACATCAGCGTCTTCTTTTTTCTGTCTTACTGCAGGTAGCATCATCGCTACGCTGCATTACCATCACTTCCTATGTCACAGTTAATATCCCCTTAACGTTAAATCCCAGAGTACACAAACAAGAAGTTAATGAACGCTGTTTGATACAGTATGCCACTAAAATTACACAGTGAACCTTTCAAGGCCAACTCATTTTCTAGTTTGCTCCTTTGACAATCCAAGTCAGTGTAAAGTAGATAGTAGTTAAATAGTAATGCAGCAGGTTAACAGAGAGAAATGTGCTTATTTGCTCTCCTCCTGAGTGTAACATATCCAGATCAATCTCAGTCTGTGTTCAGAACACACTTGGTTTTAGCACTTATAGTCTTCACTTAACATAAAGACTGGGAGCACAAGGAAACCACTAGACCTGTCCAATGTTTATACGTTTTTAAAGAACTCAGTCTTTCCAACACTTAAAGTGTTCTAAACATTCACATGTGCCGGTTTTTATACAAATATGTTGTATTTAGGAATCCACAAAAGAGGTGTTGAAATATGACTTGCTATCTGTTTGGTACTGATAACGCCTAACTCCATTTTTCAACACATGCTCATAAATAAACAGCACCATTGCTACATTTCCAGTGCAGACAGACCACACTGACCTTGAGTATGTGAGTGAAATACCTCTCATAGTGTAAAAATACTACATTTACAACCAACCCATTCTCAGTCCCACATCATCATATACTGGCACTTGATCACGTCCCATGTTGTCACACACTGACATACAGCATGTGGCCATGTAATAATCAGTCTACTGGCAAGTAGCTTGTAGGCGGCAGTAGGGGTGGTTATAGTGATCAAACATTCTGACCTCCATGTGACCTTTATTTTTGTACGTTTTTTGTAATCCTCACACTGACCCCTAACCATAAGGAACCCCCCTCAAATCAACCATACTCCTCTATGACTCAAAATAGCTTTTAGCCAAAACGCCTCGTGAAAGTGATGACAATGACGCACCATTACCATGGTGATGGTCTCTCTGCCTCTCAGGCTTTCCTTTCTCATATTACGCCCTTGGCCACTCTGTGTGTCACTATATGATGACTAGGGAGAGAGAATGTGTTGTTACACCTGTTTTATTTTAGCTCAGACATTAGGTCCATTTCAACCCAGATGTTTGGAAATACCAGAAATTTAAAATTTTGCAAAAATGTCAAACAAGTGCAAAGGAAACACAGAAAGCAAACAGAATAATGCATGTGTGGAGGAATGAGGAATATTCAGCAGTCACTTGAATTAATAGGAGAACCTGGCAACAAACCACCACAATGATGAACTGAACCACTATTATATCAGTCCAGAGGTTTAGGCCATTTAAGTTTCCCTACTGTGAATCTCTTATCTATGGAGGATACAGTAATTGTATAAAATACTTCTTAATAGTCACCTTTTCAATCACAGTGATGATAATGATTCACTGATTATTTTTTGAACAACAGTAATGGATGAAAATATACCTAAATGCACATTTTTTTCTTGCTAAATTTCTGAAAATTCAGTTACATTTGTCACCATTTGGATGGAAATCCATCCAACGTCATGACTGAGGTTTGGTTAGGTATAGGCACAAAAAGAACTTGGTTAGGTTTACAAAAGGAATCAGGAACAAAACAAAAAAATAACTTGTCTGACAATCATTGCAGCAGCTTGGAACAGGACACAAACACTCCTGTTGCCAGAGTTTGTTATTATTCCATATCTATTCATGACTGCCTCCATCCATCACTTCTGTTTAGATGTCAGTTTTTCTTATTTCTGCACTTATTCATATAATACTGGAGGTTGCACATTGACCTTGAGGTATGTAAACGTGGGTCAGTTTAATCTCCATGTCATCCTATACTGTTGTTTTTGTGGTTATTTTGGGCTGTGATTTTCAGAAGAACCAAGAATCATTTGGTTTTTCAGTCAACTTTTCAGTACGCTACACATTCTTTACATATAAAGTACACATTTTATATTCTTCACAAGATGCACATACACGTGTAATAAGTCTAACAGTATTTTTCAGATAAAAGTTCATTTACAGATATGAAGAATAAAAACAGCTCTAAATATTCATACACTAACACCTTCTTCGTTGTGCACTACAAGCTTCTTGGATCCCTTTCAAGCTATCACTTAGCAGTCTACCCTGGATTCCCACTGTGCTGGTTTGAACTCAGATCAGACTCCATCTCCCCAGCTGCCCCACCACTTCGACCGGACAGACGGTCCAAAGATCGTGGAGAAGCGTTGTTCTTTTTTCTGCCACAGCAGCATGCCACCACATCAGCAAGGTCAGCTCTGAAGGAAGGTGTGTAGAAGCCGTAGATGACCGGGTCGCAGCATGTGTTCAGGTTGCCAAAGATGAACAATATGTGATGTACATACTCAGGGGTATGCTTTATCATAGCGGGCTGGAACCAATACCAAATCCCCATGAGGTAGTAGGGAGTCCAACAGATGACAAAGCAGCCAACAATCACCATGGTCATCTTGAGGGTCTTCATTCGGGCTTTTGGTATCATGTCTGTGCCACTGCGCCTCAGGCAGTGCTCACCATCTGCTAAAATACAGCGTAAGTGGCACTTTCAATATGGCAAAACATGTTGTCTGTGTTAGATTTAAGTATAATAAGTACACTAATATGAAAACCAGGTAATGCTGCAGTGGAAAAAAGTGCTATCAGATTGCATGTAAATGGAAAAGCAACTCTTACCATACTAACACCATTAATTCAGTGAAACAACATGACTTTGCCGCAAGCTTTACAGATTCAGTGTGTAAAATGAGACCATTACCATTGCATTATTGATCAGTCTAGTTATAATGAATCCAAAAAAAATCAATACCCCTAACCTCATCCTGTCCAGCCAAGTAGCTTTAGAAGAACATACACAACCTGCAAAAATACATCAGCCCTCGCCAGAGTCAGTGTTCGGATTGTTTGTTTTGCAGACTGTAGAAACATGGAGGGCTGGTGGAAAAGGAGAAACTTCCTGTTTGGACTATTTATTCTAAGGCAGGGGCTGGCAACATTGTCTATAAAAGAGCAGTTTTCTGACAAAAAAAAAATTTCCCCTTTGTTCATTTTCTCAATTCTTTTGTCAACTTTTTAAAATTATTTTGTTGATTTTATTTAATACTTACTTTATTAACTTTATTCAGGCTTCATAATTTTTTTGGTTCTTTTTCTTGATTTTGTTTCTTTTGCTGTTTTTTGTCATTGCCTTAACTATTTGACACTTGTTGTTTTGTTCATTTTTATTGATTCGGCATATGAATGTTTATTTTGTAAATTTTTAGTTTACTTTCATCATTACTGTACTGATTTTTGCTCATTTTATTTTTTACTTTCATTTTACTTTCTCATTCACTTTCTGTGACTTTTCGCCAATTTCTTTTACTATTTTATTTTTATTTGCTTTGATGATTATTTTGTTTTGTTCTGTGTCTTTTTTTGTCTAATATTTTGTTATTTTTAATTAATTTATAGCTTAGTCTGTTAATTTTTTTATTCATTTTGTGTTTTTTTTATTCAATGACTAAAATCAGTTCAACTCTGAAATATGAGGCACTATTATCTATGAACTAGTGAGCATCTGGCTTGTAGCCTCAACACTGGAGACAAACATTTTATTGAGACTTTTTTTAATAGAGACTGTAGTGGAAGAAAATAAAATTCTTTTTCAGTCAGAAATAGGAGACTGTATGTTACATCCATTCCTCGACTAAGCCACAAGAGCCACTGAAGGGGAGTTAAAGAAACCCGTGGCTCTGGAGCCACAGGTCACAGACGCCTGTCCTAAGGTAACAAAAACACAGTGATCCTTATGCTCAGGTGATTAAATACTAATACAGTATACATACAGTACACCTTTACATAATATATTTTCTGCAAATAGATCTCTACAGTAGTTTTAAATATAACTCAAAGTGTAAATTAAAGTTCCTCAGGCAAAGTTTGAGGTACCCCAAGGATTGGTCTTTGGTCCTCTGCTTTTTACTGTCTCCACTATCTCTGTTGCTGAGATCAAGTACACTTTGCTCAGCAGCTATGCAGTATGTACTTGTAAAGCAAAATTACATGTCTATCAGGTCTTTAAATTAATCAATATGGACTTTTTTTAAACCTTAAAACACCAAAGCAGAGGTATTACTTATGACACCAGCAAAACTCTGCATTTATGAGAATCTGAGTATTAATATTAATGAGTCCATTATCTCCGGAAGAGAGCCAGACACTCATTAAGATAGTATGATGATTAATTCAGAGGATATTTAGTTTCAGAACATTTGTCATTTTATCTCTTATTAACCTTACATTACATATTAAAAAAGTGTGTTCAATTGAAATCCTAAAATCAAGACTGGAAACCTTCTTTATAGCCATTCGACATATGTATTTCATTTGAAGTTTGTTATTTGTTATATCCATTTTTCATTTGTTTTTCTTGATGTATTTTGAAAGTCAGCCCTGCGATGAACTGGCGACTCATCCAGGGTGTACCCTGCCTTTGCCCTACGTCAGCTGGGCTAGGCTCCAGCACCCCCCCGACCCCTGCGAGGATTAAGGGGTAGAAAATGGAAAATGGATTTTGAGAGTCTGGCATAGAAGGAAAATCAATTCAGGAGAATCAAATTGCAGACATTTCATGTTTCAGGGCCATGTTTCTACAACTTTCCTCTTCTTTTTTCTATTTATACCCACCAACATTTAGCACTAAGGTGTCTGACTATGCCTATTATCAGTAGTGGTAAACTGAAACAGTACTCAAGTAGAAGAATTGTTACTTTAAAATTTTGATCACTTTCCAGATTTTACTGCAAATTAATCATAAACATAAGTACTTGAATAAGAGTAAAAAAAGTGTCTCATAAAAATACTTAAGTTGTGAATTACTTCATAATGGGGAATTTATGATAGAATAATATATTGTATTTTGCCATGTACTTTGGTTTTTCCTTGATTACTTTAATGACTTTTGGCCATTTTGCTGCTTATTTTTTGATGATTTTTGTTCAATTTCTGGGTGTTTTGTTCAATTTTCATTTTTAACTTATTTAATTATTATTTTCAGCAAATGTTATTGCTTGATTTGTTCACTTTTTCCCATTTTCTTGCTCATTTTGTTAATTTTTCTCAACTTACCAGATTATTTTATTCGTTTCTGAACATTGTTGCTTACTTTGTCTGTTTTTTGTTTGAATTTACAATTACATTGGTTGTTTTGTTAACACTTTTATTTTTTGCTTATTTGGAGTATTTTGTTAATTTTCTGTGATTATTTTGGTTAATTTAGTAATTTTTTGTTTATTTTATTTCCTATTTTTTTCACCTTGTTAAGTTTTCTCATTTTCTTCCAAAGTTTACTCATTTTGTTAATTAACATGACTATTTTCTTCAGTTTTAAAATTAATTGATTATTTTGCTAATTTTTCATTTCAACCTTTTTTACTCGTACTCATCTTTGCTAATTTAACTGGTTTATTTTTGTTCATTTTGTCACCTTTCTTGGTCATTTGTTGTGTAATTTATAATTTATGTGATTATTTTCTTAATATTTGTTCATTTTGTTGCTTTTTTGGCCATTTGTTTTGAATATTTTCTGTATTTTTACACATTTTTCTGTTTTTATTATGTTTTGTGTTGCCACAGCATCAATTCATAATCTGACCAACCAAAGTAAAGATGCCCCCAATACATTGAGACCTTTCCAAATGTAAATGAGTGAAAGTAAAAACAACTACTCTCAGAAGTACATTTTAGTGAAAAAACCACTCATGTACATGTAAAAGAGTAAATATCCTCGAGTACTACCCACCCCTGCCTATTATATATGAAATTATTTCCCCTTAGCTAACAGCCCATTATACTGTAGCGTTCTAACCTCTTCTGCACAATGCACTTTTCAACACATGTCTATTGTTTTGATATACTATACAGTATGAAATGTGAAAATGAAATACTGTAAAATAATATGCAGGCTGCACACAGCACCTTTAACCAAGTAAACAAACACTGTCACACTTCTGCAGCGACTGTATGGAAATGAAGAACCTGCTAGATGTGACTAAATATTACACATTGAACCTTTAATTGTTACACATTGGGGTTGTGATGATTCTGCATATTAAATAAAACCCAAGGTTCCCACTCCTTTCTTACAATTATTTTCCAGGACTTATCCTGGACATTTTCAGCTGCTACAGTATGACAGACAAGTTATTCCGCTGTACACTAATACATCCTACGTACATATGAACTGTATGTTCACACTCATTGACCGACACTACCAACACTCTGCAACTGAAAGTCACTCGTTTTGTGTCCAGGTGGTTCTTTGCGAGAAAAAAAAAAAGTCATCTGAAAAGTTGCTGGAAAAATGATCAAAACAGTTAAGTAAGTTAACAAGTATAAACAGAATAACACCAACATGTAAAAAATATCAACAAGATGAGATAAATGATCAAAATAATCCAAAAAGCTAACAAAATTAACAAAAATAAACAATAAAAGCATCAAAATGAGCAAAATTGATTAAAAAAAAAAATCAAGTTAAGGTAATAAAAAGAACAAAAATAAATAATAAAAGCAGCAAGATGGATCAAAACTAGTCAAATATATTAACAGAAATGAACAAAATAACACCAACATTTAACAAAAAAGAACAAAAATCAACAAAATAAGCAACAAAAATTTTCTTTAGCTTTTCCAGGACATTTGAATTTTTCACATTTTCTATGTTTTCCATGACTGGAAATTGTTTTTAAAAAACAGCTAAAGACTTTTTTATTTCTTAAGGCATTTTCTTAAACACGTTATGTTGTGTTTCATTGTTGAATTGTCTTGATTTTAACTGTAGCACTTCGAAGTTTGTCTTTTGAATGTAAAGTGCGATATAAATAAAATGTACTATTATTATTTATTAAATTGGCTGATAATGTTCCAGGTTTTAAAGGACACGTGGGAACCTTGAAATGGATTCAATGATTGAGAGGTGAGAGTAGAAAGAACATTATGCTTTCTACCAGTCCCAGTACATCTGTAATCACCACATTATGTGCCAATATTTCTGGAAGTGTGCTCTCAGGTCAGCAGTACAGAACATGAGCACTTGGAGCGTGTGATGCTTTAATTGACCGAACGGGGATGTGCATCATGAAGCAAGATCAAGGGGTTCGCGAGCTAATTTCTGGTTCAACCCTCAGAGTCACAAAGGTGGTTTATGGAGGGAATCACCTTGGAAACTTACCCTGCAAAATGTTCCAGATAAGATGGATCAAAACGTATAAAAGCACCACATATTGAACCATTAAATCACTTTGAGAAGATCATACAGATCTCGGTGAGTGGGCGTAAGAACGCACAATTGATTCAAATCGATGTGTAAAGCACTAAAGCCTCGTTGTTGACTTTATGTGATCTGAAAGTAAGCGCACTAACAAGAGTGATTTTTTTTTTTTTTGTGCCAGCCTTGCAGATGAAAGAATAAAGATTAAACTGTCCTGCATATATCAGAAACATACATTTAAGTACAGGCTTAGATAGATTTAAGAGGGGATGGGAAGGAGGTTTGTCCTCCACAATATTTGAAACACGTCCATTTGTCATTTGTGAATTTAAATTTCCCTCTGGGATCAATAAAGTATCTATGTACTGTACAGTATGTATGTATCTTTGCATGTATGTATGTATGTATCTATCTATCTATATATCTGTCTATTTTGTTGGTTATTTTCATCATTTTTTTTTCATTTTTCTTGATTATTTGGTATATTTTTACTAAATTTGTTGCATATTTTTGCTCATTTTGTTACATATTTTTCTCATTTTTTATTTTATTGTTTTTGCTATCATTTTGTTCACCTTCCTGATTATTTTGTTCCATATTTGTAATTGTCTTGATCATTTTGTTCGATTTGCCGATTTTTCTCTTCCCTTTTTCTTCATTATGTGGTACATTTGGACTCCTTTTAGTGCTTACTTTTTTTGCTTGTCTTGTTTATTTTTTGTTTATCTTTGTTCACTTTGTTCACTATTTTCTCATCATTTTGCTCATTTTCTTAACTCTTTTGTTTGTCTACCATCATTTTTCTGGTTATTTGGTTCACTTTTGTGCATTTTCTTGGTTACTTTGTTTATTTTCTTCAGTTTCTTGATTATTTTGCTCATTTTTGTTCATTTTCATGAGTGTTCTGTTTATTTTTTTACTCATTTTCTTAATTATTCTATTCATTTTTATTCATTTTCTTGATTATTTAGTTCATTTTTATTCATTTTCTTGATTATTTAGTTCATTTTAACCCATTTTCTTAATTATTTTGTCCCCCCAATTTTCAAACAAAATCTACACTCTTGAATCTAAGGACACGTTAATTTAATGGAATAAACAATTACAATTTTAGTTTGTTCTCAGTTTTTTGCAAAGGCTTTGGCTGCAGTGGCTGTATTGCTTGTAGCCCGTATTTTACACTGCTGAATCGAAAAAGTCACCATCTGGATGTAACAAAGTGTTTAGAGTCTGTCATTTGATAATCAATGCAGCGATTAATATGTTTCAGGCGCAATGAGTTAAATGATAAAATAAATAGATTCTCATTTTTTTGTTTGGATTGTTTTTCTTTCCTCATGGCATGGACATATTCCAAGATGACTGCTAGGATTCTTTGAGCTCAAATAATGACAGAGTGGATCAGGGAGCATGAGACCTCCACACACCTGAAGGCCATTCAATATCTCTGGGATGTGCTGGGACTTTAGACGGTATTTTGACTCTCCATCCTTATCATATCTTGGGAAAAATGAATCTAACCCTGAATGGAAATAAATGTTGTGACACTGCATAAGCAATGCCATGACGAATGTATGTCATAATCAGAGCTAAAGGTGTTCCATTGAAATATTAGCGCGTGATTTCTTTTTTGATTGGTCAGTGTACTTTAAAATTTATTGTGATTAAAATGATCTTTTTCAAAAAATATGCTAAGTCATCTTTGTGTCTGGTCATCTGGGGCCTCATTTACAGTGGTATGAAAAAGTTTAGGTACCCCTAAACTGGATGAACAGAAAATGTGCAATATGCATCAAAACAAAATTAGACAGGTGCATAAACTTGGGCACCCGTGTCATTTTGTTGATTTGAAAACCTGTAACTACTTAGCACTGATTAGTTGGAACACAAAATTGGTTTGGTGAGCATGTTAAGCCTCAAACTTCATAAACAGGTGCATCCAATCATGGGAAAAGGTATTTAAGGCAGCCAACAGCAAGTTCTTCTTCTTTTGACTCTCCTCTGAAGAGTGGGGCATCAAAACAACTCTCAAATGGCCTGAAAACAAAGCTTGTTCAACATTATGGTTTAGGAAACAGCTACAAAAAGCTATGACAGAGATTTCAGCTGTCAGCGTCCACTGTGAGGAACATAGTGAGGAAATGGAAGAACCACAGTCACTGCCTCTCCGATGGTGAAAACGACTAATGAAACAAAAATAGAGTTATTTGGTCTTAATAAGGGGCCATATGCATGGTGGTGAAAGAACACAGCATTCCAAGAAAAACACGTGCTACCCACAGTAAAATTTGGTGGAGGTTCCATCATGCTGTGGGGCTGTGTGGACAGTGCTGGAACTGGGAATCTTGTTAAAGAGGGTCACATGGATTCCACTCAAAATCAGGAGATTCTTGAGAATAATGTTCAAGTCACAAAGTTGAAGTTGCGCCAGGGCTGGATATTTCAACAAAACAACGACCCAAAACAAAGCTCAAAATCTACTCTCGCATTCATGCAGTGGAACAAGTACAAATGTCCTGCAATGTTCATCCCAGTCCCCAGACCTGAATATCATTTAAAATCTGTGGGGTGATTTGAAACGGGCTGTTCATGCTCGACTACCATTACACCTGACTGAACTGGAGATGTTTAGTAAGGAGGAATGGTCCAAAATACCTCCATCCAGAATGCAGACACTCATTAGAGGCTATAGAAAGTGCCTAGAGGCTGTTATTTTTGTGAAAGGAGGCTCTGCTAAATATTGATGTGATTTTTCTGTTGGGGTGCCCAAATTTATGCACCTGTTTTGTTTTGATGCATATTGCACATTTTCTGTTCATCCAATAAACCTCATTTCACTGCTGAAATATTACTGTCTCCATCAGTTATTTGATAGCTCAAAATAATATTGATGATCCAAGCACCTTCTGATTTATAAATGAAAATACCAGTAATAGAAATTGTCAGGGATACCTAAACTTTTTCATACCACTGTATCACTGTGTGGAGGTAACAAGTACAGTATATGTAATGACTTTCATGTCCATGCGAAGTTACTGAATATTAATTGTGGCGTCTCAGTTTGTTGTTGCACTTTGTAAATGGTCCCCACACACTTGTTTTGCCATTGGTCTTGCATAGAGATCAATATATTTCATACCGGTTGGAGCTTGTTGTCTATGTCACTAGACAAACCGAGGTATGATTTGTCTCTTAACTTGCCATTTCTGAGCTATTGATCACAGTAGGTAGAAAGTCTGAATAACTTATATCCTCTCCCTTGGTTCCCCCTTGGTGACACCATGTACTTGTATGTTATGTGGTAGGTCTGTTGAACTAGCTTGGTGATACAGACTGCAGGTCAACACACTGTGTTCAGTGAAGGTCAGACCACAGCTGCTCTGTACACTAATCTGAGTCAGCATAACGCGAGGAGTACAACAGAAAGGCATAGTCTTGTTTTGAAGTGAAACACACCTTTGCTCTTGTGCATCTGCCCATTGATCTTGGTGAGGATGCGGGTATAGCAGAAACTCATGACAAGCAGGGGGAAGACATACAGCGTCACAAAGTGAAACATGTTGTATGCCGTCTCCTGCCAGCGATGCTGGAAACTTCCATGGGTCACACACTGAGTGAAGTCCATTCCCTCGGCTTTAATGGCTCGAAAAATGAGCAGCTGAGGATGAAGAGAGTGTAAAGAGATGAGGAATGAACATCATGTAGTCAGAGGAGAACACAGGTGTAGTTTGCTTTAATAAACAAACTTTAGATTTGTTTATAATACTCAAACTACAGAAAAGAACCACTCATTGTTGCAGGTTCTTTGGTTGTGCCATGATTACTTACCACAAAAGCACAATTGTGGCATTAGCTGTGGCTTCATAGGCTGTTAGGTTCTGCACAGGCAGCGTTCACAATGGATATTCCTGAGTGCAGCTGTGTATTAAATGCAGAGGTGGGTAGTACTCAAGTACATGCACTCCTTTACATAAACTTGAATTTTTTCAAATTTACCATATATAGCCAATCATTTATACTGTTCAAATGTAACTGTACGAAGTTACATTTGTGATGGAAAAAATGTACTTCTACACAGTTAGATTAGGACACTCCGTAATGAGGAGACATTGTAACACTACTGACTTTGTTTTTACACAGGCTGAACCAAATGAGTCACATTAGCTGTAATACCACGTACAACTGAAGCGACAGAGACAAAAAAAATAAAATAAACTACCACAAATGAAGAAAATAAGTAAATATGAACTAAAAATAAGAAAATTTAGCAAGAAAATGAACAGAGTACACAACACTGAGTATAAAAATTCAATAAGCAACAAAAAATGAGCAACAAAATGAGCAGAAGATAAACATTAATTAAGCTAATCAAACGCAACAGAAAAAAAACAACAGAATAAGTGACAAAATGAGCAAAAAATATCAAAGAAAAAGGAACAGAATAAACCAAAATCAAAAAAATAAGCAACAAATTAATCCGTTTACAGTACATGTATGAGACTATAATAAATTCCACATTACAAAGTGACCCCTACTTGAGACACTTACTTATTAAAATCTTTCTACTTCAAATTGAGTCGTCATAATAAATGAAAACGTAACAATATTTTCACTTGAGTACTGTGTGTACTCTTCCCACCTCTGATTAAACTGTGCCACTGCTGCGGGTGTGTGCGCTGACAATGACAAATGTCAGAGGATGGATTCTGTTCAGCAGAAGTGTGAACACAGCATCTCTGAACACACTATGAATGGAACAACAGCGGCAGAAGATAGTACCACGTCTAATACGACCTTGACTTGTCTCAAACCTCTACGTGTGCTGCAAGGTCAGAAAGACTGGTTACGCCTGAACATCCACGTGAGAGGAGGAGTAGTTCAGGAACATCAGGAAAACAGAATATCACAGACACCTATTCAGATCAATGAGAGGCTTTGAAGAGTTAGTTTGTATTTAACACAGATAGATTTAAGGGTACGCTGTATTCAGAATATTTTCACTGTGATCTCTTGTCATTGTATACAGAAATGAAAATCTAATGATCTTAAATCTCTTCAATCTACCACAGTTAGAGTAATTCCTGAGCCTCCGTTGCTGTGACACTGCGATGTCATTAGTTTGGAATCAATTCGACGCAGCTGAACGGAGACAGCGGCGCAGACAAAAAGTCTGACTTCATGTCGTTTCCAAAACTTTGTATTGGTTGCCGTTTTTATTTTATTTTGCTAACTTCTCTCCATTTTATTGACCATTTTTGTCTATTTTGTTGATCATTTTCTTAATTATTTTTCATTTTAGAAATTATTTTTCCATTTCTGTCTTTGGGTGGAGTTGCTCTGTCTGACTCCGCTTGATGCCACAGCCGCTGCCAGTTCTACTTATTTCTTTCTAATTAGTTCATATTTGAGTTGAGAGCTACCGACAGGCCTATTTTTGGGTTTCTCTGAGAACATAGGGACGAACCCTCCAGCTTTTCGCCAATGCCTGCATTTGTTTGTAGTCAAAGCAGACTTCAAAAGCCTCATTTTCATTTTGTACATGTGAAACCAGCATGAGTAATATTTGGGGGAATTTTTGTACATGAAATGACATACAGTAACACTTAGTTTTCAACTGAGTCTTGATTTGTTAAATCTTCTTTCTTCTTTCCCCCTCTGTTCATGTCTCAGTACCACATAATTATCTTGTTTCCTTTGGTCAAAGCATGAAGACGTGCTGTGATGAGGGCTCATGAAGATCCATTACCCACGTACCCATCAAAGTCTCTCATAATTTGTCAAAGTACTCGGAAAAAGGCGCCGTACAGTGATAATACACACCGTTTACCTCAGATAATTGATGCTTTCCCTGTGGTGCTGTCTTATGGCTACACACAGAAAAAGCTTTTGACTGAGTGGAACAGGGTTATTTATGGGCAGTTTTATAATGCCCTCGCTTTGGATCTCTCTGTATAAAAAATATTTATGACTCTCCTATAAAAGGCAGAGCTGCAATCTGTCTGCAGGTTTGTTTGCTCGGGTAATTACAGAAAATCAATCCATAACTGCCACCATAATTAAATGGATGCTTCATTATGTTTCCTGGAAGACATTTTCGCACCTCTAATTCTGTGCCCCTTGTCTTGAATACATAAGCATAGATTAACAAGGGGGGGGGGTCCATGAGATTGGTTTGCTTCAAAATAACATTTAAATTTAGATAATACTAAACATTTTTGTATTCAAATGTTTTTATTCATTCGTGGGTTTATTTTTTTAAATCATTTTGTTCATTTTTTGGCCTAATTTCTTGATAATTTTATTCCATTTTTTTCCATTTTGCTCATTTTTGTAGGTTTTCTAAATTACTTTTTCATTTCTGTCAATTTTACTAATTTTTGTCCTCTTTAATGGTCATTTTCTTCATTTTTGTCAATTTTGATGATAATCTTGTTAATTTGAATGATCATTTGGTTTATTTTTCCTCATTCAGTACTAAAAATAACATTCAAATCATCTATAAATGATGAACTTATACAAGGAACTTAATTCGTCATATGCTTGCAAAGAGATTGAGCTGATTATTAGCTTTATGTTAATTAGAAAATGTTCCGTCTTTTCTCATTAAGAGTGGGAATCTGCTTTCTCTGCTATCAAACTAAGTGCTAATGAGCTCTTTTTTCTGCCTGGTGACGTATGAGAAAACATCTGTCTGTTGATTGCATATGTGACTCATTACTCTCATGTGACACTTCATTCTTTTGCAATAATGGATTTAAGGATTAAAGCCTTTCTAATGATCAAGATCTGAGGGCGTGGACTCTTCATGTTCTTCTGAAGGAGTGTGGGATGTGTCCTTTCTAAATGAACCTTCATTTTGAACGGATAATTACGACATATTAACTTATTATAATATGTCACAAAACCACTTTTGGCTGAAGACAAATGCACATTTTCCAAATTCTAGACTGGGAGGCAGAACTTTCAGTTACCAAGCTCCTCTCCTGTGGAACCAACTCCCAGTCTGGGTCCAGGATGCAGATGCTGAACTTTTAAAACTAGATGTAAAACTACCCTTTTTGTCAAAGTCATTGGGCAACGACCAGAGCTGTTGCAGAAGGAACTTAAAGCTACTTAAAGTAGTAATATTGCTGTTTGCTGCTGAGGCACTGTTCATTAGGATCCAAGAATCCCTGTCTCTGATAGAGTTATATTGGACTTCTCTGTGAAAATGCTAAATTTTTCTCATGAATCATCATGGTCTCATGAGTTTTGTTTGGACCTCTAAAAAGTGATCACTAAGATATTACGGAAATAATCCGACAAATCTCTGCCATGCTGGGATTTCAGTGACATGTTGGTAACTCGACTCGAAAGTGGAGTCGGACCTTCCTATCTTCTATTTATTCAATAGAACATAGTTTTACCTGAGATACACTTTAATTGTAGATAAGTGTTTACATTAACAACACCATAATATGACTTTGTTTGGCAATGCTTGGTGATGTTCTACCACCTCAGTACACTAGCAGTTAGCAATAGCTTCCCATGAGACCCCTTACACACTGTGCTCCACTACCTTTGCCACCATTTGTCCAAATATGGTTACGTCCTGTTTTTGGCTCCAAAATGTAATCTGAGAAGTGACAACCCAATTGGCCTCAAAGCAGCTGTTAGGGAACCAATGGGTGACATCATTGTCACTTTTTCTGCTAAAATACACAATCTATGGACAAGGCACATAGGCTACTGAAGGGCTGTGATACACCAAGCGAGCTTATGTGTTGCTCTATCTCTAGGCTTTTCATTTGTGTCTCCCCTGTCCACAAACTCCAACCAGCTGAGGCAGACTGTCCCAGAGAGCCCTCGTTCTGCTTTGAGGCTCCGATCTTGAATTGTGAAGTCCCTAAAGATAATCTTGAATTATGACGGGTGACCAGTGAACCCATGTCATACTGTACCTGTGGAGATGCAAACAGGACACTCAGGATCCAGGCCACCAAGAGCATGCGTTTGTTCCTGAGGCCAGCATCGAGGGAATCTAGGGGATGGAGGATTGCGCGGTAACGATCCAGACTCACCACCACTAGGATGAACGCTGCTGAGTGCATGGCGAAGAGTTTCAGGAAACACAGCAGTTTACACATGATGTCTCCAGCATACCATTGCACTGTTATGTTCCATATGGCGTCCAGGGGCATCACCACAAATGTCATCACCAGGTCGGCTGATGCCAGGCTGGCGATGAGCGGCCGCAGGTGAGCTGCCAGGCGATAGCCCCGCCCCCAGCACACACTGATCAGGACAGACAAGTTACTGAAGGCAGCGAAGACGAACAGGACCAGGATGGTGACCACACGGCAGCGGGCGGCGATGGTAAAGGCTGGAGCCTCCCATAGCGGAGGAGGCGAGGAGGAAGAGGAGGAGTTTAACCCTGAGTCACTGTGGACAGGATATGAAGGTGTGGAGAGCCACAGAGACAGGTTTCCTGACATTCTGAGAACAGATTAGATGAAAAGAGATTAATACTGAACACAAGAGACAAGACTGATGATAGATGAGCAATGAGTATAAATAATTTTAACCACATTTTCAGAAGGTTTGGAAAGGAAAGTGCACATTAAGTCCAGTTGCATTACTACGTTAAGAATATTAGGAGCTGGTTCATGAAGATCAGCAGTATTAGTGTCATATTTTAATTTTTGATTTATCATTAACTTCATGTCTTTCCCAAACTTAGGGTTGTATTGGTTGCCTTTTTGTTTTTATTTTGTTCATTTCTCTCCGTTTTGTTGAACAGTTGGTTAAATTTTTTTATTCATTTTGTTAATTTTTTGTCCATTTAGTTGATGATTTTGCACTTTTTTGTCCATTTTGTAAGTTATTTTGTTCCCTTTTGTCTATTTTCTTGGTCGTTTTGTTCATTTTTGTCCATTTTATATATATTTTTTAAACTTCTGTCAATTTCGCAGATTTTGTGAGGTTTTGAATTCATTTTTGTTCCTTTATTGTTAATTTAATTTATTTTTCTTTCTGTTCATTCCGTACTATAAACAACATTGTAAATATTTTTTTAGAAACCCAACGCTTGTATATAACCTAACACAAATTAATTAATAAATGATTATACATAAATATATTTTAACAACTGTTGTCCACTTTTCGTCATATTAATGACAATTTTGTTAAACTTAGTCCGTTTTTTAATTTCTGTTAACTTTGCTGAGTTCATTTTTTTTTTATAATTTTATTAATTATTTGATTTACTTTTCCTCATTCTGTTAATTCCGTTCTAAAAACATTGTAAATATATAAAAATATTGATAAAGCTGATACTCATAAAATTTAGACATGACCTAAATTTACAAGCCACACGAATGAATTAATAAATAATTACATATATAATTTTTTTTTAAAAACTGCTTTCTTGACACTTTCCGCTCCTAATACGGTCTCGCGGACGCCCTCTGCCGGCGGATCCGCGGAAATGCGCTGTCTGCCGCTGCACCAAAAAACTCCTTTAAATATTCTGTTTGATTTCACGCTTTAAAACGCACAGGTGTCCAAACAGAGCCCACTCCACTTAGCTTTGTCTGCTCTTTAAAAATGGCGACCAGAGAGGATGCTTTGTCTTGATTTTTAATTTATGTATTGTTTCTTTTTTTTCCCCCGGCACTTTGCAGGTGTGGACTGCGTTACTTCGATACGGGGGGAGACGCGCCCTGAATCCCCCCACTGACATGTTTCTACTGCACTTGGACATACTACAATCCATGGCGAGAAACGCACACTTGAGTCCTTAAACTGCACGGAAATAAACCTTAATCCGTACCTGTTTGGGTTAGAGCTGACGGGATGGAGAGAAAACCTGCAGGAATCCGTTCAAGTGTCGGACGTGTCCAACGTGCTGAAGCATCACTGCGCCGTGTCCTCTGCTTCAAACACGCACTTTTTCATTTCTCTCAGTGTTCCCCTCGATCAGCAGGATTGTTTTTCTGATTTCATCCATCAGGTCGTTCTGCTCACTCCTCCACTGCAGCTTCACCTTCAACACTACATTTATTCAGCGCAAAAAAGGGGGAAAAGAGACAAGAAAAAAAAAGAGATCGATGCGGATTGGTTAATTACATTGCGTGACGTTTGTGCAGCGGTAGAACATGTGTGAGTAGAACCATCGTGGGAAATTTCCAGGAGCTAGGTGTGGACTCTTAGTGCCTTTGAGCTGAGGAGAAACCTGAACCATCCATCCAACCTGTTCAGAGGATTTCTATCTTTTAAACACGCTGCTGGTTATGTAAAACGCAGCAGCCTGGTACCTGAACTCAAATCTGTAACTTATTAAAGACCAGGTCTGTGGAAATCCATCTTTATTAGGGTCTGAGGTTGATTTAAAGTCTGTGATGTAAAATTATAGCTGTGAAAATGTAAACTTTATCAGCATGGCCAATCTAGAGAAAATCACATAACAAGATGGGCAATAAGTTGTCATTTGTGGGGGGCGTAGTATACTTTACAGATGCAGTATAACCAAGTCAACTTCTGGAAAAAGGCTGCATGTAATTTCTCTCTCTTTGATTCATTGTTTGATAAGGATGTTCACCTGATCGGGTCCAAGCTCTTTAAACTGAAGCTTTTCCTGTGCCGTTCTTCTATGGAATGGTGCAGTTTTTAGGAACAGAACTGAATTAGATTGAATTCAGGGATTGAATTAGATAGAATTAGACATTTTTAAATTACATCTTAATTCAGATTTTGTATGGTACTCACGGACTGTATAATACAGGGGTTCCCAAGTCCAGTCCTCGAGAGCCCTCATCCTGCATGTTTTCCAACTGGCTCACTCTTGATGATGTGGATCAGGTGTGTTCAATCACTCAGAAGCTGGAAGATTCAGTGGTGGGACAAAGCCAGATGGAAAACATGCAGGACAGGGGCTCTTGAGGACTGGACTTGGGCAACCCTGTTATAATACATAGCTTGTTTATTTACATGTTCATATTTTGTTGCAGCCACTGGAGAGCCAAAACTCAATGAAATAAGCAAAAATATGAGCAGGAATGGTCAAAATGATCAAGGAGGTGAACAGAATATGAAAAATACCCAAAATAAGCAATGCCACTGGCCAAATCAAGTAAAAAAAAAGAATGAATGAAAATGAAATCAGCAACAAAAATCAAGAAAATCAACAAAAATGATCAAAATAGTCATAAAACTAAACAAAAATGACCATAATGCCTGTCTGAAGGCAGTATATATTGTTATAAATACCATGCTATGAAGTGTTACACACATTTTTACTTTTATTCAAGTACTTTATGACTACTTCCATTTCTACTTGAGTTATTAGAATTATACAGAAACAATACTTTTACTTGAGTACTGTTTCTGCTTTCCCTCCACTGATAATAGCCTAAGTAATTACAGTTCTTGTCCATATTCCTTTTTGCCCAGCAATTACCCTAATGAAGACATGTTATTATGGAGATGGTCTGAAGACCCTTTAATAATCCTGCCTCATACTAAACACAACCTAATTATTTGAATTACTAAAGGCAATACAGACATGAGCAGTGATTTAGAACCACTCCAACAGGAATGCAATATAATAAATCTAACAGGAATGCAAGTGTGTGTTGAGTGCGATGATGGTGAGCTGCAGTAAATACTACTGTCTGCTTCATGTAGCAGTGATGAAGCCATTCACATGATCCTCTGATGTGTCAGCAAGACTCTGGTGACTGTCCGACCTGAACTGTCACAGAGCAGCAGCAGCAAAGCTTTAACAAGACAAATTTATGGTGAACATTGTTGGCACTGTGATGCTCAGCCCGCAGATATTTGCATCTCATGCAGCAGAGGCGGTCTTTCGGTCTGGCATTTTCAGACGTTAGTGTAAATCAAACAGACAGATGGGGCTGGTTTTACATAAACTCACACAACAAGCAGGTACTAGTCTAAGCCTGAGTGATAAAAACCAACACAGAGAAAGGGGCCACAAACCTCTAACAGTTCTAGTGCATGTATCCAGGTGTTTCCTTCATGAAAGCCTTTTCAGAATATGTAGACCAGTGGGAGCAGATCTTTAGTATTCCTGGAACTATTTCAAACAACAACATATTGGAACTTTGTGAATCTAAAGGGTGAGTAATTTATAAGTAACTGCAAGATCACATTGTTGCCAAAATTCTAATGTATGTTTATCATTATTATTATTATTAATAATAATAATAATAATAATAATAATAATAATAATAATAATTTATTTATTTTTACCATTTTTATCTTGTAGCACTGGGCCCACCCCATGGGCCTGAAGTACCACAGAGACAACAACAACATTGTGTGATGCCGACTAATTTCATTTCATATTATCATCTGCTTCTTTCTTACATGCTGTGACAATAAAACACTTAAAATTATAACAAATCTTTGGGGCAAAGACCAGTAAAACAATAAAGGTACAACTTTGGAGCTCTTCTACAATGTTACATGTGAAAACATAATAAAAAATTACTAATAATAATCAAGTACTGCATAGATGACATATACTACTGCTGCAGCTACGGATTATAAGCTTTATAGGGGAGCACAGTATGCATACTTTAACATAGTAAATAAATAAATAAATCATTTCTGTTAGAGCATGGATGTCTGCATTGGTCTGAAGTACTGATGTGACCTATATTCAAATAAATTATACAGATACCAGAAAACAATCAGTGCCTTTTTCAGTGGACAAAAAAAAGACAACTTTTTTTGTACGACACTTTTAAATACAAGTAACAAAGCACCTATGGTCACTAAACCTACACCAAAGAGGTATGAGGTCAGGACTGGCAAGGAGACTGAGGAGTACCACCAGGGGTCACTAGTACTTTAATATTTTTACAACAGCCGTTTGGGCACACGTGTGAAGACAGGCTGAAATTTACAAAAATGCAAAGGTAATATTTTTCCCAAGCAGGTATAGCTACTTTATGTGCAACAAAAATCACAAAGCAAATATAGACAGTGACCCTGTCAAAACTACTGATAGAGTATAATTTCAGTGTTTCAGCCATAGACTGTATGGTTTCAACCCAGTGGGAAGAGGTGACCGCTGTCCAGAGTGCTGATGCTGCAGCTGTCCAACACACTCAACATTCATGATCATGGTCAGAATCCAAATACACTTCATCACTTATAAGCTAAGTCCATTCCAGATCACGTTGGTTCAATTCTGCTCTCATCATTGGCAATAAACCGCACCGTTTCCCGAGACAACTCTGGTCCTGTAAAGACAAAACATGAACAAATGAACTATAATGGTGCCTACACTGATGTTAAGATTGTTAATTGCATTATTAATAAGAACATATTTGAATTATTGGAAAGCATAACACCAGTAGGAGGCAGGAAATAAGAAAAAAAACACGAGACACAGCAATATCAAAAAGTGACACGTCCATATAAAACGCTTCAAAAGTTGTCTCATTCATTCATTCATTCACAGGTGGAAAATTTCTATTATGAAGTCGTTCAGCCAGATGGAAGGAATAAACAAGAAAATAAAAAAGGGGAAATAAATAGTTTAGTTTGTTTATTTCATCATTGTTTATTTTGTTCATACTGTTGATCATATTGTTATTTGAATTTATTTATCATCTTGTGCATTTTGTCCATTTGGAACAGCTCAGATATGATGATGGTTTTATGGATTACAGTAAAGGTGTAACAGTCAGACAGCTATATGTGGAATATTACAAACATTTTTAAAAACAGCCGTGTTATTTACCTGAGGGATTTTGCACAAAAGTAGAATGAGGAAATCCAGGATGACTGGAAAAGCGCAGCTCGACAAAGTTTGAGCAGCGCACTCAGGCTTAAACAGTTGCACGTTTGTCAAATCAGGATGATAAGACAATGGAAAAGACATGAGCGACTTAGAAAAACAGCTTCTCAACGAACGTAATGAAAACGTGAAACATTTTCGTAAAAAGTAAATACGACTGCTGTAAGAAAAGAAAGAGAAAAAGCCTGGCAGACAATAACAGACCGACTGAATGTGTCAGTTGTTGAAAATATCCAGTTAACAATCAGCTTCACTGAAACGCTTCAGTTGCAGAGAGGCTTATTATGACTTACAATTAAAAGATGAACGGTTTGACTTTAAATGTGACCAGTGGAAGATCATCTGTCATGTCCATTAGCTGCCCCTTTCTTTGAAGTTTTTAGTATAAAAAAAAACCGCAGACAGTGCGCAAAGTCTTTTGACATAAATTGCAGCGTGATTTTCTCTATTGTCATTAAATGCACTTTACAACAGGCACAATGTCAGTGGAATGATCTGGGTCTTTAGCTACAATAAATCGCTGTGCACACAACCATTTATGTCGTGCATGTGCGTCAGCGGCGCACAGCAGCGTCTCAGTGTCCTGAGATGAGTGACCTGAAGAGGGAACTAAAATTAACGACCTCTGTGAGGATGCTGCACCTCTGACAAACATAAGGAATGAAACACAGGTCTGTAAGAATTTCAGAACATAAATCTCAGAAAATTAAAAATAAATGAACCCAGTGCTTCAGCGTCTTCATGCGTCCTAGTGTACAGGCAGCTCAACTCAGCTGAGGACAGGTAACCCAGTCCACATATTCATAATCCTTGAAGGTATTTATATATTTTTTCCAGGTCCTCTTTAAATGTCCTGAAAATCATTTAAAAATGGAAACATACATTTTGAAACTCAGCTATTTAAATACATATAATATTAAATCCATCTCAGACTGAAAAGTAATGTAAGGTTAAACTAGGATATGTTAATATATAACATTATATCTAATGAACTTTAGATATAATATTATAAATTAACATATTCATTAAATGAAGACTGTGAAGGAACAAAATGAATACATTTAACAAACAAAATCATGAAGAAAATGGACAGAAATAAAGGAAAACAGAAAAGTGATGTTAAGTTATTTTACAACATGCTAATATACTGTATATTAAAATCCAGGCTTAATCCCTTATCTTGTTTTTGTGCAATACCCCTCGGGAGTAGAAGAATTAAATGCTTTTATTGTCTTCACAGTTTATGGAACTGATTAAATGAAGATTATCACAGGCAGTTAGTCTAAAATCAGGATTACCGTTACTCACCTTTGTGCTTTTTTCTTCTTTTTTTCCATATGAAGCGTCCAGCAATGCAGACGACCAGGATCAGCACTCCTACACCAACTATAACAATAATGGCCCAAGTGGGAAACACTGGAGAAGGACCTGAAACCAAAATAGAACAGATTCATACTTCAGTTAATATTTGTTTACCTTCTTTTAATATTCAGTTACCACACAAAACATTCATCAAACACAAAAACACATAGATAAGAAGCAGTCAGGCGTGTCAGAAAGTAAACATTTCTTCTATACAGGTGTTATGTAATCTTTTATTAATCATAGGTGAACAACAGATTCCAAGTCTCTTGGCAGCGGTGTCATCTCTGCGGTCTTCTTGGATGTCACGCACACTGCACTCCATCAAAACTCAATGCTATGCTTGGAATCCATTATTCACGTGCAATGATGAAAATACTTTTCAAACACTCATAAAGAGAAACAGGTGCATGTACAGTCTAAAAGACCTTTTTCATTTTAAAAGTAACTCCGTCTTCAATTTTTTTTTCCAGTACAGCCCTTTTACTGTATTTCTCATCTCCATCCTATGTGATCCAGTCTTACCCGAGTTGGTCCTAATCGCTGTTTTATCCAGTTTGGTGGTGATGTTGTTTGTCACACCAGAGAGCTGAAACACACAGTCGTACCTCCGCCAGTCGTCAGGTGTGATTGATGAAATATTCAGGTTAACATTCAACTGGAAGGTCCCATCACTGTTGGGGAGGATCTCACCGTGTTCCACATCTTTGTGAATCTCCTCTCCATCTTTCCTCCAGAACATCACAGCTTCATAAGGGTGGAAACCTGTAGCGAAGCAGCTGACTGGAGCAGAGGGAGACTTCTGGAGGAGAGACACTGAGGGAAACTCTGGACACAAACACAGACTTCAGCAAACCTCTACATATTCAGTTTAGAAACTGCATGAATTACTGCTCTTAAAATACATCATGTGAGTGTACCTGTTTTAGGCCAAGAACTGTTTGCATATTCCACATACTGCTTTAACCACTGAGGCATACGACTAGTCAATGCAACATAGGTGGCAATGTTGACTTCACATGGACCACACCATTTCCTATTCTTCAGATCAAAAGTTGCAGTATCTTCTCCATTTAGCCCCAAATTACTAAAACAGTTTGTTTCTCCAGTCTGAGTGTCCAATTCACAAGAAAATATGACCTGCAAAACATAAATACCTGGAATCAAAACAGAAACAGAAGAGGGTGTTCATTTTAATCCACAGCAGAATGTGTAACAATCCATTCATCTATCGTCTTCTGCTTATCCTGGCCAGGGTCACTGGGCAGCAGCCGAAGCAGAGAAACCTAGACTTTCCTCTCCCCAATCACCTACTCCATCTCTGGGGGGGACCCCAGGCCTTCCCAGGCCAGTCAAGAGACATCGTCCCTCCAGCATGTCCTGGGCATCCAGGCGATAATGTAGGGAATTTAGCTCTTAGCTCATGGTTT
>JAQQAE010000115.1:0-42947 GCA_029823295.1 Pseudamia nigra | reverse complement strand
GCGTCTCCTTGGGACAGTACATTTCTAATTTTGGTAATATTACAGAGATGAAAGAAAGCAGTTCTGGACATTTGTTTCATATGAGAACTAAAGGACAAATCCTGATCCACCTTTACCCCCAAGAACCTCACAACTGTACTGGGATCTACTGAAACATTTTCTATTTTAAGGGAGGCATTAGGGAGGGTACTCCTTGCATAAACACAAAATGAAGATCGTCCTGGTACTGATCAGTAGTTGTAGGATAACCGTCCGGGGGAACTCAAACATTTTCTCGTACACCTCTGCGTTCTTCTGGGTTCTGTTGAGGTGGGTCTGTATACAGGTGTCTGTGTAAATTTCCAGCAAACACTAGACCTCGGCATTGAAGCAACTCATGAAGCCGCGACCATTGTTTTGACATGAGTGTAGTGAAGGACGCAGTGATTTTTCGTCATCGTCATGTACGGCCACCGTGCTTGTACGCGTGCGTGACTAACCGTTCCGTGCCCTGGCCCACCTGTTCCAACCGCGCTGAGGCCCGGTGACAGAGTGCAGTTCGATTGTACTCACATCACTAAAATTATCCACGCTAAAGGTGTGAAACGCGTCCAGGCGCGGAATGAACTGCCAGTGTGAATACACCCGTAGACTTCTAAAATGTATGGGCTACAAGTGTTAGTGTAAATGGTTTCAATAGACTGTGCCTCATGAGTCACTGTTAATGTTAAAAGTTATCACTGTTAACCATACGTATGAGTCCAGGATAGTATAACACCAATCTGAAGTATTATAGCTGTCTTTAAGTTCGCAAACTCAAGTTGAAGTCGGGGCTTATTCTATTGATGTTGCTTGATGAAAAGTCATTGGATCATCAAAGTTCACAAGGACTATAAGATCATTCCATTTCATCCTCCGGGGATCATGAATGTCTGCCATCCATTCACTAGATATTTAAGTCTGGAGTAGTTGTGTGACTGAATTTAACACATAAAAACATATGTAGGCTTGTATTTCAATACACACTCTTGTACACACACACCCATCACATTGTGAAGTCAATATATCTCAGATGAAGTCTGCATGATGAAATTACTCCAGTATAAACACATCAAAAGTTGAACACCTCAATTATTTAAAAGCACAGGAAGTGCATCGTTAAGGACACAGTAATTATCCTCCATCTTAATGAAGTTTTCATTAAGACATCTGCATTATGCTATCTGTCTCCACAGAGCTTTAATATTCCCACTGAAGACAGGTAATGCCAATGCCCCAGTCATATATAATAGAAAAAGATTGTGAAATTAATCAGAGCCTGACAAAGTAAGACTTGAAGCCACAGTGTGAGCATGAATTTATTGTTTTTGAACTGAAATTGGTTGTTTAGTGGTAGACATTACCAGAAAAGAGAAAATGTGATCATACAGTAAATGTCATCCATTGAGTGTTCTGCAGTAGCCAAAGGGAGCAGTGATTTGCAAAGGCTAAAGCTCAGTAGGTTTTCACAGTAATAATGTGATAAAACTGCAACTTAAATTTATAGTGCTAAGCACAGTTGTCCAACTTATGCTGATACTGGTCTCAAATAGTCTCTCAAACCTTTGTGTAGCTTGGTTTTCAAGTTGGCTACAATTTGAGAAAGTGGTGCCATTTGCACAAGGTGTGTTAAAGGGCGGTCAGATTATTAAACAGATTCTACGCAAATTAACAATTTAGTCAGATGGTACTGTTAACCCCCTCAAAATCCACTTTATATAGTATGTCCCATCAGTGATATTAATAAATCTAGCATCATCAATGAAAGCAAAAATAGGATCACACCTGGTATTATTATAATACATATATTGGTGTGAAGCTCATCTTGCATTTGTTTCCTTTGTTAACTACACATGGACAACTGTTCAACGAAACAATTCCAAAAGATTATCACCAACAGAAAAGACATCTACAGACTTGTGGACAGACTGTTGACACTACAACTTATTTTGGCACTCAACTGAATTTAATTTGTAATCCACATTGTCTCATCTTGGCTGTGGTTGATTTGAAGGATGCACTCACTCGATGGGGTCTGTATCTTGCCCAAGCATGTTTAAGTCCCAAAATCCAGCTTGTTTGACGAGTGTGAATGCTGCGTGCCATGTTGAAGCACAGGTACAGTAGTACATGTCCCTGACTCTTTGACAGTTAGAGGAGGTGGGCATCTGCATGGTACACCTGCTCATGAATAAACACAGATATGTTTATACAATATGGATATGATGTATAAACCTCATCTACTGCTGCTTCTGCCAAAAAATCTTATGCCTGCAGCAGCTTCATCTAGAATATGCTGTAAAATGTAAATAAGAAGTCCAGTAAAGGTTTGTCTCTGACCAAAATGACTCACATAAGCTGCAAAGTCAGTAAAGTTGTATGTGACATATTACAATGCGATGATGTGTTATGCCCAGTTCAGCCTGCAGTGTGATCACAGACCAGCATGGCACTAAGGAGGCTGCAATTTAGCACAGTATTAAAGTACGAAAACTGGAAGCAGTTTTCGTACTGTGTGTGTGTGTGTGTGTGTGTGTGTACATGTGTGCTGTTACAGACTTTCAAGACTTGTAAGGCTCTTTGAACTTTTGACATCTCCAAGAGTTTGAGAAAAGTCTCATTTACTGTCAGAACAAAAACTGTGAAGATAAATTATTTGAAAATTCACATACTGATGTCAGTGTCCAGTATTGTTTTGTGGGTTTCCAGAATCTGGAAAGTGGTCTATAGACCTTTTCCACAACAAACACTCATTGTGGCAGAAAATACACATATGTGATTACTTTAATTCATGGCTGCACTCCATTTCAGTGCATCAAAGTTTCGATTTGTTCATCTTGGTCCCTTGGTAAAGTAGAATTGACCCTTGATATAGTTTGCAATTTTTTATTATTATTATTATTATTCATTTGCTTTTTTTGGTTGTGACAGAAGTGTATTGGAGGGATAGTGGATGTAATACTCTTACAGACATACAGACTCTTACAGACTCTGGCCTCAGTTGCTCTTCATGGTTTGTAGATTTAGCCAGACGGTTCATTTATAGTTTGGTCTCATATCTGTTAGTTTTTAATTTAGTTTTCTTAAGTAAACATATTTTTATTTTAAATAGTTCTAGTCAGGTCATAGTTTTCAAAGGCTTTTCCTGTGATGCAAATGTCAACATTCTCTAAAAATACTGTACTTGAAATAATAGGATTAGGATTAGTTTTACTCCAGCATCAATATCTTGAAAGTCACCCCTAATATTATGTTTTGCACATAACTGGACACAAACATTTTATGTCGAACTAAAATCCTTTGAGATGGAAATGAAAGCTCTTTTAAACTCCGTTTCCACTTGTGTACATTTCTGGAAACACAACATTGACAATGAATTTTTAGATTATTACTAACTCAAACTGAGGGGTGAAGGACAAAGCCTTTCATAAACTCTGTACAGGGTAAAGCCTTAAAATATGATACTATGATATAAAAACAAAGCTGACTTTTCTGTGTTAGATGTGGGGGGTATCAGCTGCTGAGTTTCACATCATAAAACACTCACACATAGGTAACTGCTGGTCTGAATGGGCTATTGCTTTTATCTCTGCCTTTTGTGCATTGCTCCCTTTTGATGTCAAATGAATCCTGGAATAGCTAATTCTCTCATCCCTACAAATTTGGCACAAGTGCAGAAGTTACACTGCTGTCGTCCTGGGAGGCAAACAATGCTTGGAGGCTTGTACGGGGAGAGATGGGGAAAAACCCAACGGAAGCCTTTGATCTGGAAGATATTAGTTAGAAGCAAAGGAAAAGTAAAAGGGAAAAAAGAGAGTAATGTTGTATAAAACACACCTTAGAAATTTAATCTAAATTTCACTGAAAATGGATGAGGGTTCTTATTTCAGTTTTTTGCATTGTAATTAGCAACACCAGTAGCGTTTATTGTCCAACCTTGTTTAAAAATCGTTCCTTCTGTTTCTTAAGGCGTAGGTAGAGGTGGGGGTTTCAGTGAAAAGAAAATTAGAAAGGTTGTTTCTTAGGCACAGTTGTTTCAAAATGAATGGTAAAAAGAAAAAAAAATCAAATGAGGGATTTTGCAAGGCCAGAGAAAGTAGCAGAAAATAAAAAAATAAAACAAAGGTTTAGACTGAAGTTTTTATTTCTTGTAGGTGACTTTTTTATACATTGTTAATTTTTCCATCTTTGGCATATTACTGAGTTGTTTCCTTAGGGCTATGGAGAAGTGAGGGTGTCTCTTGCTGGGCTGAGCTTCTCTAATGATGCCTTTGTAGGAACATCAGCACCGTGTTCAAAGGCAGAGCTCCAGCCAGCTGACCCAGCCATTTACAACCTGACAATGAGCAGCTGTAATTGAAAAGTGTTGGCGAAATAGGCACACACACACTTTCTCCCTCTGACGCACACACATAAAAACCCTCCTTGAGATTATGGAAACTGGCTAACGCTGACGGCTCATTCCAGTACTCTTAAACAGGCAATAATGCCACTCACAGAGTCCTACCTGTTTAGCATGGTAACAAGCTAACAAAGCATTTCCATTACTGTAACATGGGTAAATGTGCTGTGCAGCCCTTGTCCATCTAATAGAGGGTTATGCTAATAAGCTAACAAGTATCATTGCGTTGTGGTAATGTAACATGGCCTAATGCCATATAGCTCCCATAGCATAAGTTCATGCTAACAAGCTAACGAGCTCAATCTGCTGCTGTGATGAGGGCTTAAAGGGGCACATGTAGCCTATTCAAACATGAGTTAAAATGTTAACGAGCTGTTGCCTCAGTCCATTACTGAAACATGAACTAGAGCTAATGTTAATCAAACTGACTCTAACGCAGGCACTTTGAGCTCGGAGATAATAAATAGAGGAGTTTCAAGGCAATGATTCTGCCATTAAAGCTGACAATGATCAGTATCTTCGATATACAGTAGCTGTATATTTACTGATTTTTATTTTTCAGGACAAGATAAAATACAGTACACATCATCATTTATAGCAACATACAGCAATATAGGACAAACACTTCTATTAAATACTGTACATCGTGCTCAGAATTGTACAGGTCAAAGACTGACAAAGGATATTCAAGTAGGCTATAATTTATTCAGTATCGTCATCAAACTAAAGTAACTTAAAATAAAGTTTGAGAATGTGGGTATCTCCTAGAGTGTAAAAAAATGAGTTTCAACATTTCCATCTCAGCAATAGTGTCTTCAAACTGGAAAGCAGAAAAAGGATAGTCCAGGGTTCACAATAACTAGCAGCATTCCCAAAACATTATGGAGTGGTTACTTTAACTCAAATGAAGATTTCCCTACCAAACATTTGTTTATGTAAATGCAGACGTGCTAGGCATTGGAGGATAGGTGACAACATTTGACAAAACAGGCATTTTTTTGGCACAGGTCTCTCCTATCTGTCTAAATCAAAACATGAACAATTTAACACTGTTGCCAACTAAAGTCAACTATGATCAGATAAAATTTTACGTCACAATTTAGATTTCTTACAGTTTATAATAAAAATAAAAGAGGACATTCTTCAGTGACAAGTTGATTTGGCCTACAGTGTGGCAAAAGGTCACTTATGAATTTTTGATAATGACATTCACACAAAAAGACTGTCACACGCTGAAGATGAAAGGCTAATAATTATGAGGTGATCTGCATGTAGATGAACTCTACTGATAATGTCATGGGGGAAGTTTAAAAAACACGTGATTTTCAGCTACCAAGAAAAAAAATCTACATCTGTTTTTCTGTAAAATTATAGAAAAAAAAATCTGTGTAACTGCATAGTTTTTGTGTTACCTTATTGGCCAGCGAACCAACTAAATTATAGCACTGTGAGGCCATAAATTTGGAGGACATGCTCCACACCATATCTGTGATTTCATATTGGACAGGAAAAGAGTGTACTTTGTCAGCAAAAGCAAAAATAAATAAACAGACATATGTGCTTTTGCCATGTTTTTCAGTGGCTCAAATCTGTGGCGTCTCAGAAGTCATTAAAATGACGAAACCTTGATTAAGTAAATGGGTATTTACATTGTTGTGGAATTATAACTGGGCTTGAGTCTCTCCTCCTAGGCCGAATGCCGGGCTATCACACAGCAGACTCCTTGTCCTGGGAGTAGATAGATGTGTGTATTTGGCCACACATCCACCCATCCTTTCAGTCCCCCTCCTTTTCTTTGCCCCGCCACCCCACACCACCCTCTGTCCAAATAGAGAGATCTGGAGGAGGTGGGGTGGCAAGGTGGCAGGCGCCCCAAATGTAAAGCGTACGCAATCACTCAGATACAAGTGGCACCGCTAAAAATTGCCTTCATATATCAGCTTATGGTTTACGGGCTGTGGCAGAAAGGACGGCAAAAGGTCAGGTGGAAAAACATATAGACGTGTCAGAGCCACTGCTCGGGGCGCCGGAGCTCTGGGCTGATGGCTGAGGAGATGGGCTGGCTGTTTGTGTGTGTGTCTTTCTTTGTGCGGGAACATGTGAGAGCATGAATGTGTCTATATGACAAACTCAGGGACACCAGGGCAGTTTCTGACAGAGCCACATGTATGTGTTTCAGATTGTGTATTTTTGAGCATCCAAGTATGCAGCAATAGTAAGAAGACAAAAATACCAAAAATATAAAATGGTTTGGAAAGTGAATATTTAGGAACTGATTATCCACTGGTCTAGTCCGTCTCGGTGATTCATTGTCAGTAACATCCTGGAGTAATGCATCCATTTAAATCAGACTCTGGTTTGTTTCTAGTTCCTTGTTATCTGTTCAGGCACAGACCAAAGCAACTTCATTCAAAACCTTTAGAGCAATTTTTGTCAAATTTCTTTTGGGATCCAGTTGAAAAAGTGACAACCCTAATTCAAGCCCAGAACAATTGAGTGAAACTTCATTTCATTTATTTATTGCATTTGTGATGAAACATGACAGAGAGCTTCCCCCAGCCCACTTACACACTACACTCTGGTTTGGGGTCAATGTGAACTCTTAAGGACATGTGTCGCTATTGCAATTGCAATGGAACTTGTTACATCTTTGGACATGTTGAGAGAGGCGCATCGACTTCCCTATCAGGACTGATAAGACATTCACACAACCAAGGGGCCACTGTTACACTCTACAGAACCAAGGCTCTCTAAAAATCTATTGCTCTCTTATAAATGTCTTGTGTTAGAACTTGTCTGCTAATCTTGCTATAAGGTTTTTTTTCCTATGTGATCATAATTATGCTCCCTAATGAGCCAAATTCTGGGAACCGTGTTTTTTTGATTGTCTTACCCATTGTACCCCCCCGCCCCCCACACTTTTCCCCAACTGCACGAAGCTGCACGCATCATGTGCTGCGGCTCCCTCGACCTCAGTGGGAGGTAATGTCATTTCATTCATGATGGAAACATTTGACAATGGCAATAAAAGTATTCTGATTCTGACAACCACACTGTACATGGCTCAGTTTCACACACATAAGATAGAAAGATTCCAAATCAACAGTGGAAGTTTATTTTGCAATTTTTGTGTGACCTTCCACATAATTACTATGTGCATTCAATGCAAAACATTTCACATGCAAGAATTTTAAACTTCTGAATCAGTTAAAATAGAATTTACAAATACATTTACTTACTGAGCTTGTGTTCTCAGTCATAGGTTGCCACATCCGTATTGCATAAATTTTCAATGTGCTGGCCACCCTAAGTCATTGTATTCCCTTAGATCTTCCAAACTGACAACACAAGCCAACTTACTGAGTAGTGTCATGCGTTCGTCTCACAGTTAGCTGACATATGTTATGGTTCCATTCCCGGACACTTAGGCCCGGGCCGGCTTGTTAAGCTATTAAGGTAAACCCTTGTAACTAAACCTCATCGAACCCTGCATGTGTGTTCAGGACTTGAGTTATGTTTTATACTAGCCGCGGGTGATGCGTTGTGCCCTGTCCTACAGGGGAGGAAGGTGTGTGTTTGCAAAACTCCCCTATCACACGACTGGATCTGGAATACGAAGAGTCCTGGCCCACCAGCATCTGTCTTCGGCTGGTCTGCCTTGTACATCCCATGATTCGGCCATGATCACTTCAGTGCTCGGGGCTGATAGGTGATGTAGTTCGGCGTTTTTTAAACGTGAAAATTTACAAACACTGTCAGCGTGCCACTTAAAAGTCTGATGCCTCATTCCGCAGATAAATGGCTCAGTTCTTTCATCTCTACTCACACTCGGTTGGGTGGCTGGCGGGTCACGACGCTCCTCGTGGGTCTTCTGAATTCTGAATCTATCTGAGCTGTGGTCACTCCACTCTCCTGCATCTGACACTCCCCTGTTTCCGTGCTCACACACCCGTTTAAATCAACTCACCGGACACAGCCGCATCTCATTACACTGATGAAGGCAAGTTTCACAAACCACCCCCACCTCCTCCAACATGTGTGTGTATGTATTTACCCTGAGCTGAAAGCTACACCTACGGAAACTTTGTATCGTAATAAGTAGCAAAAGCAAAAGGACGGTGTTAGCGTCCCATTTCAAGCTGTTTTAATTTGTACACTGGGTTTCTTATTTTCACCATTCTCCAGCCCATGTTCTTGAACTTCATTTTGAACACTTTTTTCTAACCCTTACCAAGTTGTTTTTATGCCTAAACCATTTACAAAACAGTTACCAAGGTTGTGAAAGCTGAAACTCTGCTAAAGTGTCAGTATGTGATGAGAATGGGACTAAGAATTATGATTTTTTTTTTTTGGACATTTGCAGTTTTCTACAAGAAAAGCCTTGCCTCAGACTGAAACTCCTGGCCAAAAGAAACATATTTTCTCACCTTAATAATATACTCACAGATTTCATGCGGGCCTGATATTTATTACCATCCAACTGGTTTGTGTGTGACATGTGTAAGATAGCCTTTAACAGAGTAAAAAATATACCCATGTGTGTCAATGTAATGCAGTACTCTTATTTGTTATAAAGAATGTTGTACCCATTTAGCAGAAACATGTTCCATTAACATGTACTCGATCAAACTTCATTATATTTATTGGAAAAAAGTACACAATTGTACAATTGTACCTCATGGAGGATGTACACTTCATCTGTGGTCAAATAACTTTGTCTTTAATTTGTGTGTATGGTGTACTGTGGCTAGTTTCCAGTGTCAGCAAACACATGGATGGACACACACACAGACACACAGGTATATGCTGGATACTGTAACCTCTCGGTCGACCTCCGCTGACAAGACAGATCGCTCCATTCATCTACGGGTGAGTGCACCGAGCGCTCCATTCATCTGCAGCTGAGTGGATCAGGCCGACCAGCATTTTTCACACCGCCGGTCCATGATGCATCTGTGACTCTGGAGGAATGTCACTGGCCTGAATGCCCTGATCTGTCATGAGGCGCTGGCTGCCAGACCACTCTATACACAGTGACACATATACACACAGAGACACACATACACTGTATGTATGAGGAGTGGTCTGTTGACTTTGCGAGGTAATCTGGTATCACCGAAAGGTCACATGAACTTTGTACTTCAACCCATGTGAAATTACTTCAACTGGAGAGTTCAGACTGCTTATGTGCAAAGCAAAATAAAGGGCTCACGAGATTTTGATATTAATTTGATATGACTCAGAATTTTTATATTCTTCCTCGTTTTCAGGGGATCACAGTTTTTGGTCAAAACAATCACTAGATAAAACAGAATACACAGTATAAAATAAAATACAGCCATAAACTAGTTAATATTCAAACAAAGACAACACTCAGCTTCCAATATTCCGATCAAATCTACTTTCGAGTAACAGAGACTTTGCCGTAAGACTGAATTTGTTGTGTACACAGTTGCATTAGCAGGATGTGAATCACCACAGGTCTCCCACAGTTTATACACTCGTCCCATTCTCACTGCTTTGCCTACAGATACCACAGACATTTCACTTTCAGATCACATGCTTTATAGATCTGTTTCCTATTTTGTGTGTAGTTAATATGCCATGCATGCTATTTAAAATTTCAGTGGATAAGTGGGGCAGTTAGTAGGACCTGGATGGGTGGTGGCAGTACAACAAAATTCTCAGCTTCCACTCAGGAAACCAGGGTTTGTGTCCTGCCTCATGTGCTTTCAGTTTCATGTTTAGTGCTTTTTCTATCTGTCACCCCTATCCCTACAAAGCAGTTTTATGTCTAAATGTGTAACATGGCAGGTGTTCTAGGTTGTATTGTCTCTATGAGAAAAAAAATACTGCACAGTGATGTACCCAGAGTATTTGTACAAAATGGAGAATGGGTTATGACACCAATGATGGTACTAAAGGTGGTGGATGGTGACATCAAGCACTGTCAACAGGGAAACTTCAGAGAAGGGCTCAATTGGGTTTCTTAGAATATTTAGTGTACTTCAATAATAATTACTTTATTGTTACTGTAGGTTTACAAAGTATAGAGAAAATATCACTAATTTACTCATGTCCTCTAAACAAATGGTTTGGACAATATATGGTGCTTGTGAAACAAAAGGTTTTGGTAAATATACATGCATATAATATTGAGGAAATTTATATTATATGTAGCCTCAAAATGATATTATATATGTATTATAAACGGATGGGGTCATAAGTTAATTACAGCACATAGTAGTAACATACAAGACTCCACAGACATGCATACTGTACATCTTCATGTAAAGTCAATAATGAAGTAAAAAGTCACGTGTAAGATGGAGAAAAAGGACAAATTATAATTTTATAGATGGATTTTTCTCCTTAGGCAGTTATATATGTTTGAGAATTAGGTAGTTGAATAGCAAAATATCCACATAAATTTATGTGAAGGTAAAATTAGTTTTTTTCTTGCATGTGGTTCAATATTTGAACACCCAAGGGGGATATGCCTTAATTCCAAAACAAGGCAACAGAAAACATATCACCACCCTGCAATGATGGGGTGTTTGTGGCGTCTCCTGCACTGTATGTTATTCATATATACAATGAGAAAAACAAATTCTGGTACTACTCCTTACTCTGCAGAAGAAAGGTAGCTGTTTGCTTAAGTCTGGGGCTAAATTCTGTATCCTGTAACCTGCTTAGTGCAGGGGTCTGCAACAGTTATTATTTATCCTCATACAAAATTGAAGTCCACCCTCTAAATGAGCATGAAAGCTGAGAAAGAAGCAGAGAGAGCAGTGATTTGTGTCTAGATGCCAGGTGTGAATGTGAGGCAGGAGGCATTCAGGTACATTTTAGGGACTCAGGGACTCTTAAATCTGGCAGTTTCTCTGACTCATAGAGTGATTTTGCAGACTGTATTGTTGTGTTGTTTTGGATGAAACCAACAAACAAATGAACAGATCAACACTTTCCCAGTATGAGTCCAGAGGTTGAAAACAGAACAATATTACATCATTAATCCACACTGTGTGAAAGTCAGTGAGGTTCAGCACAGTCTGACATAATGACAGGTGGACTGTGCAGCCCTAATTAGTGGAGTACTACAAATTTGTGCAGAGGTGCTCAAAAAGTGCATTCACGTGACAGATGGGAAGGATTAAAAATATTTAAGACTGGAAGCAGTAAGCTGGGCTGTTGTTACCTAGAAAATGCAAGGTTGTTTTGTTTTGCTTTTTTACATATCTGTCAAATTTTATGTCTTATTTTGTTTTCTGTAGAACTGTATTAATCCCTTGCAGGAAATTCCATAATGGCTGGTAACAGTCCCCCCCTCCCCCACACACACACATTAATATCACTTTAAAAAGCCATTTATTTTTCTTTTCTTGTCACTGCTAAATACTACTTGCCTTTTTGTGGCATATTACTCATATTTTAGCTGGTACAAGCATGTTTTATTAGGTGGTACTTAAGTTTACAACTGTATAAGGTAAAGGTGTTCTGGAGCCACTGCAGAGGGGCTAAGGAGTCACATGTGGCTGTGGAGCTTTGAGTTGCAGATCTTCGGTTTAGTGTGTGAGTAAGCTTGCATTTCAAACTTAAGTCTGTTTGACTGGTCAATAAATCTGTGTTATTTCTAAAATGCTGCAGAGGTCTAAAGCGTTATTTCACAAAATTTTCCAAATACACTGTTGGGACTATGGTGTGTGACAGTTTGTCCAAATAGCTGAATAAATAGGAGATGATCCATAGTCCAGAGCCAGTTGTGCCAGTGCTATAGTAAAGTCAGACAGAGGAAATATGCCCCTTGTTACACTGGAGTGTAAGTGTAAGTTTACAAACACCTCAGTGGTTGTAAAAGATTGACCTGCAGATTTACCCTGAACAAATCAAGCATTCACACTGACTTGGCTGTTACTGGCCTGGCTAGATACACAGTGAAAGAAAAAAAAAGTGAGAATGAACTGATCAATGTAGAAACCAAGACAGGTGCACCAGGTTTACCAGCTAGAAAAGGGAGTTCATAGCTAACATTGGACATTAGAATGTGAAAAACATAGTGTACGCATGGATTTTTTTTTGCCTATTGAGAGGCAGTAATGCAATCCTTTGCCCTGTCCAGGAAATAAAAAGAAGCAGCATTTAGATTCCAGACTGGATCTATTCCGTGCAGTGCTCTTGGTAAACCAAATCTTCCAATGCAGCACCATGGGCTTTTTGAAATCGTCCAACAGTTTTAGTTGAAATGACACATGACACTATTGATTCTCAAAGAAACATGATCTTCCAATTACACTTTCAGTGTCAGACTCAAACAAAATAGTAATTTTAGCTGAAATTAAAATAATAATAATAATAAAAGCAACAGCTTTCTACAGAAAAATGTAAATGAAATGTATAATGCACAGTCAACATGAAATAAAATTGCAGCAGTTTTAAAGTCATATCCCTGTTGGTTCAGGATGCTGAAGAATTATAAAGGCACAATGAATGGTCTGAGTGAGTGGATCTGGATGCTGGAAATAATTGTTGTTCTGCTGTGATAAAGTTGTGAAAAGTCAACACTGGTCATAAATGTGTTTTATTGAGTGCAAATGTGAGTCAAAATGCTACAAAAAGACACATGGAACATTTGCTTTTCACATTTAACAGTAACTAAGCTGCATTTCAATTAATGACAACAAAAACCTAATTTTCTCAGTAACAAGTAACATATGAATCAAGAACTTCTGAAGCTGAAAAAACAACATAGATGCAATTAAGAACAGAATATCAAAAGGTCACAGTGAGGTGCTGTTAGATTGAATTTCTACACAAAATCACACTTGGAGTAATAATTATTTCTGAAGCTGTATATTAAAGGCAGACAGTGTAAAAAGGTTAGATTTTTCTCTTTATGTAAAATTCATATGGTTTTTCTCATATTGCTGCAAAAATGCCTCTTATGTGTCCTACCATGTGAGACATCAAGGACCATGAACCGCAACCGGTGTCGATTTATGACCCTCATTTCCCAGTGGTCTTCAGATAGACCAAATTATGCTGAGTTGCAGCCAAATGAATTGTTTTTATATGCTGGTAAACACATAAATACATATAATCTGAGTTTATTTTACACTATATGCACATGTATTCAAATTCACCAAACAGAATAATAAAAAAACCACAAAAATTTTCAATAATCAACAAAATAAATAAATGAACAAAATAAAAAAAGAAGAATCAGGAAATTCAACAAAATACTCCATAAAATGAAGAAAGCAATTTTAAAAATTGACAAAATATTCCAGACACTGAACAAAAATGAAAAAAGCAATCGACAGAATGAATAAGAATATAAAAAGACAAAGTAATCAAATAAATGACTCAAACTGAATAAAGTGAGTTTGTCATTATTTTGTGATGCCATCACAAATACTGACATGCAAAAAAGTTAAAATACTGAAATTATGATCAAGACTGAAGCTGATTAAAAAGATTTTTGTACAAAAAAGTTGATTTTTCTAACATAGGTTACATTTATAGTGTTTTTGGAGAGGACAATTTTGTCCCTTAGTGGTAACAACATAATAATTTATGGTACATATTGTAAAAATAGAGCAATATGGGATTTCTGTTCGAAATATCCAAATTTGTTTGAAAATTTAATTCCAAGAATATACACCTTTGACAAATATCACTGTGAAAACCACAACAGTTTTGTTCCTAACCAGGAATGAGGGTTAAACAGTCATTAAAACTACCTGTTACCATGACAGCAGATCCTGCACTTCAATCAAAGTCAGACTGAAGAATCAAAAATAATCAAACATACATAGTTTCACATGTTTATTTCTGTCTTGTTTTAACCACACACTTCACAACCTACTCAGAACTAGTCCATGACCCCCTTTTGGGTACCGACCCACCAGCTGAGAACCACTGATCTGAGAAACCTTTGATGAGTGGGACAGGATGAGTGGTGGAGGGACGGATGTGTGGAGGCAGGGTGATGATGGTGGCCGGTCTGGGCAGAGTGTGTGAAGCTGAAATAATGATGATGCTGATAAAGTGCAGAGCGGGCATCCAGTGGCACAGCTGGCGATGGCTGGCAGAGGTGGCCCAGTTAGCCCAGTTAGCCGGCTGGCTTCCACTGGACCACGCACAGATGCCCATTTACTGCCCCGCTGATGACACCCTTGGGGCATAACACGCACACATTTAGAAAGACACACATATAAACACACGGCGAACACACACAGAACCACAGACATGCTGAACAATATTTAGCCAAAGCACACACACTCACAGCTGTGGCCTTTTCATTTTATCTTCTTACAGATGCACACACACACTTTTTCAGCACAAACACACACGTATTATAAAGGAATGAGTCACTCAAGTCCAAACATCGCTAAACACATCATTTCCACTAAAATATGTCCCCACTCACACACACACACACACACACACACACAAACCAACACTAATCTCATGCTGCTCAGCCAGTATGTTCCGGCAATCACCACATAGACCCTGTGACTGCCCCCACATACCCACATACAAACACACACACACGCACATACACAAGCTGCAATTCTCACCTCAGGGCAGAGATGTGCTCTGATGTTTCCGGGGCAGTGGGCAGTCACGAGTGTGTATGTGTGTGTGCCTGACAGCTGTTTGTGTGCATGTCCATGTGTCCGTATGCGTGTGTGTGTGTTTGTGTGTGTTTGCTGGCGCGGTGCCCTAATTTGACAGAGCTGGAGCAGTGGTTGATCCCCAGTGCAGTTGATTTGGCTTGATGTTGACCCTACAGGCCTTGTCAGCTCCAACATGCTCCCTGTCTCCTCATGTAGCCCAGCACGACACTGAGTGGACACACACATCAACACACACATGCCCACACCATGCTAAGAAAGGATTAACGCTCATTTTCATTCACTACATTCAGTTTTGTCTTTTTTACCTCATACATTTGTTCTTATGCAGTTTATTTGCATTGTTCATACCACTAATTTATTCATTTGGTGCACTTTATTTATTGTGTTGCTTAATTTATTCCTCATAAAAACAAGGACAGGACATTCTTAGTCTGTAACCTTCTTATAGGTGGGTAGTACTCAAGTACATTTACTCCTTTACATGTACTTGAGTAGTTTTTTATCACATAAATGTACCTCTCAGAGTAGGTTTTTAGCAAAAATACTTTCTGCTCTTACTCAGTGATGAAAAAATGTTCTACTCAGTTACATTTGACCACAGCTCAATGAGTAGGAGTAATAAAACTTGAAATGAGGCAAAAAAAAACAATGAAATAAAAACAAATCAAAGTAGTAATTAACAAAATGAATAAAATAAGCAGAAAAAATTACAAAATAATTATGAAAATGAACAAAACTGAACAGACATATACCACATATACATATAATAATAATGTAAATTTAAAAAATATTGAAATAACCACAAAAATGGAACAAAAATCAACAAAGTAAGCAACAGAAATTAAAGAAAAAATGATCAAAATACCTACAGTATATTATGCCAAAATGAATTCCTCATTATGAAGTTACTCACAACTTGAGAAGGTTTGTATGTGATACTCTTTCACTTTAGTATTTATTTGTACTTCTACTTCAACTCGAGTTATTATAATTGTAAAGTAACAATACTTTTACTTGAGTATTGATTCTATTTACTCTACACACCTCTGGTCAGTCTCAATAATCTTTCTAATTCACTATGAATATGTATGTGATTCCAGAACCCAAACGTCCTTGTGTGTGAATTCAAACTCGTTTCTGAACTTTCATTCACATGTGCCATGTATGAAATGTAATTTTATTCTGTACCAGCAGCTTATGACCCTGGGGACTGAAATGAAGGAAGATTTTTTTTTCCTTCAGGTGCAGAAATTGTCCTGTTACTGCTCACACAGCATCAGTCCATCTGTCCATGTCAAGCTCTGTCTCGCTCACTCATTCATAAGTCACCAACCAAAGAGAGCAATCAATTTTTTTTTTCAAATGTCTGTAGCCACCAATCAAATGTCCATCAGGGAAAATGCACTACTAATTGCACACTGGGTAGGTAACTCAGCAGAAATGCTGAACCGCAGATGTCATCATCAGCTGTCAATCAAACACTGCCCCTCACTCTGGAACGCTGAGGCAGCATTTTAGTAGATTTACATGATTTTTTTTTTGAATTTATTATTAAAATATAGACAACACATTTGAAAGAGTAGTTCAGACATAATGTATAAAGGAGACGGAGACTCCATGACAAATGATACACAGAGAACCAAGGCTCATTTTTCGAGTAAGCGAGATGGTTTTCAAATTGAGGGAGACCCTCTCCACTCAGCATACTTGAAACTGCTACACCACAGTGTTTGTCTTTGTCTTTCTTCTTCTCCTTCCATCATTCCTACACATCCATTTGTCCTTCATTCTCTCCTTGGCTGTTAAAACACATCTAATGTGCTGGTTCAGGCTTCTTGTTCACTTGCGTTTATCTAAACGTCTCTGTTTTCGGACCTTCAGAGTGGTGTGAGTTCATGAATGTGTGTGAGTGTTGGTGTTCATGAATGTGTGTGACGTGTCCATCACAGACTGCCCTGCTGGAACGGATCCTCTGAGGTAAAGGCCAGATTTTAATCCCTGGGTCCATCTAATCTCCTCATATTCACATCTCAGATTAACATACACACACACATAGTGGTTTGATGCCCATCATCATCAGCCACTATGAAAGAGTTTTTAGACTCATTGTGCCTCTCCTGGTTGAAGGAGATTAATTGTTAAAAAATTAAGCCTGTCTAGGGCCGGTGACCTGTGGGTCAAGCATTTCCTCGCTCTGCTGAAACGCACACATGCAAACACATAGATTCTGGTGCCATCTGCCCTGTGGCGGCTGGCTGGCGATGTCACAGTGGTAAGAAGGGTGGGATCAGAAATGAGAACAGCATGTACTGCTTGTTTTAACATCAAAGGTGACTGGGAGCACTTTCTCTCTATCACACACTTGCACACATCCATACACACACACAAGCTGTCCATGCATGAAACACTGAACACTGACTGTGGTCACTCTCTCTGTCAGTTAAACCCTGACACAGGCAACCAAAGAGGGCAGTGAAACGAGGAGATTTCTCCGCCAGGCCACATGAACGCAGACATAAACACACTGACTAATGAAACTCAGGCCTGGAAAGTGTGTGCGCATGTGTATGCATGACTGTGTGTGTTCTCTAAGTAGCTCCATCTGGGTAGAGGTGGCACCAGAGATGTTTACTAGAGGCTTTAGCCCATCAACTTATTGTCAACAGTTCAAGGGACTGTCAGCGCCCACGCTGTGTATATGTGTGTTAGAGGGAGAGAGTGAGAGCAAAAGAGAACATGTCTGGAGGGGGTTAGTGGTTTGGGACATGAAGAGAACAGAATAAAGAAGAACAGAAAAAACAGAGGGAGATCTGAAATCTGAAAGGATTGCAAGAATCTGATGTCTGGAGTGCGGAGATACTGAAATGGAATTGTGTTTACAGTAATTAAACATGAGTGTGTTTTTGCAGGTGGTGACAGGTTTATTATTAATACAAACTTTACTTCCAACTTTCAGAATTAACCAGGTTGAATCAATATATTTATTACTGATACTGAATATACAGAGGAGAAACTTTAATAAAGCACTATTGCTTTCAACACTTTAATCTGATGTTATAGATTAGTTTAAAATGAGGTTAGTTGCAGAAAGAACTAATGCACACAATTCACACTGTACACAGTTCACTTCAACGACAACTCTGAGTCCTGTCACATCCAGAAATTCTCTTCTAAACACTGTTATGTGGCATGTATCAGGAATCTGGCCAATGCCTTCTGTGACTGGAGTCAGAAAAACACCCTCCTGATGAACACGTCCAAGACCAAAGAAATGGTACTGGACTTTCGGAAGTCTAAGTCACCTCTTCAGCCAGTCAGTATTGGCAGAGTGGACACTGAGGTGGTGTCGACATACAAATATTGCGGTGGACATCTAGACAACGAGATGGACTGGTCCCAGAAGTCAGATACACTCTATCAATAGGGACGGAGTCAAAAATTTTTCCTCTGGAGGCTCACGTCCTTTGACGTCTGTCCTAAGATGCTGCATGTTTTACCAGTCAGTGGTTACAGGTGCACTCTTATATGCAGCAGCGTGTTGGGGGGGGCAGCATGAGGCAGAGAGATGTAAAACGGCTGAACAGACTGGATAAAAAGACTGGATAAGTGGTTGGAGGGAGGCTGAACTCACTGGGGACTGTGGTGGACAGGTGCACACAGAAGAAGCTGGTGAGCATCCTGACCACCTAGACCATCCTCTTCACCACATTCTAGACAAACACAGGAGCAGCTCAGCAATTCTACGCTGGAGAACTGAACATGATCTTTGATCTCCACCACCATCAGACTGTTCAACACCACAGCTGATGTCAGACTGAGAAGACTGAAGACATCCTACTGATTTGATCTTTCACATCTAGTTTTTCCAGTTGAATTTAATATTTAGTTCAGTTCACTTCAATTCACACTTTCTAAATAACCAGATTATTGAAGACCAGATTAAGGTAAATATGGAACACCCAGTTCCAAATTTGGTGAAGATGGAAAAAAAAGTGTATATGCTTGTGCAGAAGTGTAAGACAAAGCACAGTACATCAAGGCATTTATCGCTGCAGCATGTTTCACAATCCATGCAACAAAAAATAGACATGTCATTAAATAAACAGGTTAAAGCCAATGCAGTGTAGAGATATATAAGAACAGAAAAGAATATAGAATCATAGGCCTTGTTTCATATGATTCAGAGTGAAGAGCACATTACTGTATAATGATGTAGTATAGAAAGACATAAATGATGGGCTAATATAATATAAAAAATAAATATCAAGTGTCCTCTTCTTTGTGTCAGGATGTGTTTGTTTCCTTCACTGTGACATGAGGCAGACTATTTGAGAGTAGTGGAAGTATTTTCTTTGGAATGACATTAATCTGAACAACAATAGTGAGCTTGTTAACCACACTGGTTTCCATGAAAAAAAAAACATGAAACAATGCAAAATAAAAAACAGGACAGTATGTAGAGCAGGGTTACAGACAAATGAGCCTCTCAGGATAGTGTGGAACTTGTGTGACTTTAACATCATATGAATCAAATACTTACGTAACTTTACTTGGACTCTGCATATGAAGCAAATTGGAGAATATAATGGCGCTACATGAAACAAAACTCCATATGACAACAAATCCTTTCAAAATGCCATCCATCCACCCATCCATCCATCCATCCATCCATCCATCCATCTTCTAGTGCTTGCCTGTGGGGTCAGGTAGTGGGGGCAGCAGCTTAATCAGGGAAGCCCAGACTCCCCTTTCCCTGGCCACATCATCCAGCTCTTCTGGGGGGATCCTGAGATGATCCCAAACCAACCAAGAGACATAATTTCCCCAAGGGCCTCCTGCCAGTGGGACATGCCCATTTCGGCTGCTTGTATCCTGGATGTTGTTCTTTCGCCATGACCCAAAGCTCATGTCCGCATCACTGCAGACGCTGCACCAATCTGCCTGTTGATCTCCTGTTCCATCCTTCCCTCACTTTTGAACAAGACCCCAAGATACTTGAACTCCTCCACTTGAGGCAGGACCTCATCCCCAACCTGGAGGGAGAATTCCTCCCTTTTCCGGCTGAGGACCATGGTCTCTGATTTGGAGGTGCTGATTCTCATCCCAGCCACTTCAAATTTGGCTGCGAACCACTCCAGTGAGAGCTGTAGGTCCCAGCCTGATGAAGCCAACAGAACCACATCATCTGCAAAAAGCAGAGACCCTATCCTGAGGCCACCAAATCAATGCCCTGGCTGCACCTAGAAATTCTGTCCATGAAAATTATGGAGGTGGGAGTTGCAGCTCCTCTGGACAGGAGAGTCTGCCAGACATTCCCAGCAGACCCTCACAATATGTTTGGGTCTTCCAGGCCTGACTGGCATTCTCCCCCACTATCGGAGCCAACTCACCACCAGGTGGTGATCAGTTGACAGCACCGCCCCTCTCTTCACCAGAGTGTCTAGGACATACGGCCGCAAGTCCAATGATATGACCACAAAGTCAATCATCGAACTGCAGCCCAAGGTGTCCTGGTGCCAAGTGCTCCTATGGACACGCTTATGCATGAACATGCAGTTTGTTATGGACAGTCCATGGTGAGCACAGACGTCCAATAATGAAGCACCACTTGGGTTCAAATCAGGGGGGCCGTTCATTCCAATCATCACTATCATTACCCACGTGGGTGTTGAAGTCCCCCAGCAGAATGATGGAGTCCCCGTCAGGAGCACTCTCCAGCACCCCCTCTAAGGACTCCAAAGAGGGTGGGTACTCTGAACTGCTGTTTGGTGCATAGGTATAAACAACAGTCAGGTCCCAACTCCCCACCCAAAGGCATAGGGAGGCTATCCTGTAGTCCACTGGGATGAACCGCAACGCACAGGCAGCAAGCCCACACCGGCTCGCCATCTTTCCCCATGGGCAACTCCAGAGTGGAAGAGAGTCAAACCCCTCTCAAGGACACTGGTTCCAGAGCCCAAGCTGTGCGTTGAGGTGAGCCCGACTGTATCTAGTCAGTATCTCTCCATCTCGTGCACCAGCTCAGGCTCCTTTCCTGCCAGAGAGATGACATTCCATGTGCCCAGTGCTAGCTTCTGTAACTGAGGACCAGTCTGCCAGGACCTGCCTTTGGCTGCCACCCACATCACACTGCACACAACCCCTACGGCCCCTCCCACTTGTGGTGAGTCCATGAGAGGGGGACCCATGTTGCTTCTTCGGGCTGTGCTCCGCCGAGCCCCATGGGCATAGGCCCGGCCACCAGACACTTGCTGCTGAGCCCCACCTCCGGGCCTGGCACCAAGAAAGGGCCCCAGTATCCCACATCCGGGCAAGGGCACAATGAGTCCAATTTTCTATTTCTTCATGAGGATCTTTTTGAGCTGCGCTTTGTCTGGACCCTCACCTCTAGGACCTGTTTACCTTGGGTGACCCAACCAGGGACACATTGCCCCCAACAACATAGCACCATGATAAGGTGGCAGCTCATGGAGGAGCCATTCAAAGTGAGTTGACGAAAAAACTGCTTTTATACAGGTGTTACAGATTCACTTCTTCCATATTTTCAGTATGAAGTATTTATGGACAGGTTATTTTGAATTTTTGGGTGTTTATGGACTGGCGACATGCATATTTAGTTTTTGTTAAGAACTGGACACAAAAAAGTCATCTTGTCACTTTTGTGTCACAGTATGGTCACTATTACATGCAACAAGATGAATCTATCACTTGTACTCAACTCAAATGAGCAGGTTTTCTCGCGGGCAGGCTCATGAAAAAAGCCAGCACAACAGGACCTCTAAATCTCATCACCATCTGTTTATTCTTTCAGTTTTTTTCTCTCAGAGACAAAACTCAAAAACCACTTGATTAAAACCACCCCAGAAATGCACTTCATTTTGTTACTAAGATGTACTTTTCAATTTCTGTGCATTTTTCTTCTCCTTGAATAACTTTTCACAAATGTTCAGCTGTCTGTGGCACAGCTGGCAGCAGGATATAGCGGTGTATCTGGATGGACTCCATCCAAGACAAGCAGGGTCTAATTTACAGTGGTGCACGGGGAGACTAATGGCAAACACACAGATTGAAGCCAACCGCCACCATCACACAACACATGACACTGTCTTCATAGCCGGGAAGGCCCACCCAGCTCGGCTCGCAGATCCAATGTTTTCTCATGTGATTCTGTTTTGTTGTTCTTATTTCATTTTATTCACTATGCCATGTGTTCTCATTTTGTTGAGTTTTTATTGGGACCTTCTCTGACTTCTTCAATGTGATGTGGAGGCAAATGTAGAGCTTTTATTACATCTTTTGACAGAATTTAGTGTGGAAAGCTGTGGGCCACACAAATGTGTAATAAAAGAGTTAATAAAGTTTGTTAATGCTGTAGAGCTGTGAAAATGTGATGCTGGGTGACATGTAAATAAATGCACCCAGCAAAGTCTGTCTCTCTTTACTGGTGCCATTATGGGTGAGAACATACGTACATTTTCATCCCATGTTGTATATCACCTTTGCTTCTCATCAGAAATTATAATCAACCAACACTATTTGTTGCACTTTTGTTCAGTCTTGGTTTCAGTTGCTCAGCAGTCTGTGGTCGCCATTGTTTGCCTCTACTCTTTATTATGTCCATACATGAATAGGACACAGATGTGGACTCCAGGCAGCCCAGTCACACATGCACCCTGTGAATATGACTCCAAGTTGCTGTAACTAATACAAAATGTGGCCTGGCCTTGTCCATTATGAACACCAATATTTCCCACACCATCACAGATGCTGCATTTAAATAGCATCTTTCACTCATAACAGCCTGAATGTTTTTTGTTTGTTAGTTTTTCATGTAATGTCACCTCTCATGAAAGCAAGCAAACTGTGGAGTCATCTGATGACAGTACATCTTTCCACTGCCTAAGTCCATCTGAGATGAGTTTACATTCAGAGAACAATGTTTTCTCTGCTCTTAATTAATATAGGGCTTCCTCCATGTGTAATATGGTTTCAAGTTGAATTTCTAGATTTGACACTGGACTGTGTTACAGATTTCAGAAGGTGCACTCTATCCCCATTCATCTGGGTGACACGGTGGTGCAGTGGGCAGCACTCGTGCCTCACAGCTGGAAGGCCCTGGGTTTGATCCCAACAGCAGGGCCTTTCTGTGTGGAGTTTGCATGTTCTCTTGTTGTTGCATGTTGCGGGTTCTCTCCACGTGCTTCCTCCCACAACCAAAAATATGTGCTAGGTGAATTGGCTACTCTAAATTGTCCATAGTTGTGAATGATTGTCTGTCTGTATAGGTCTTGGCCTCAAGTTGTGAAGGTCCTAGAGATCGTTGGTGATTATTATTGGCACTACACAAATAAAATTGAATTGAATTGAATCTGATGGTTTCTCATTCATTGCAGCCTTAGGGGCCAAAGCTCACATACTAACAACAATGGTTTCTGCCCTTGATCTTTACCAGTGGACAATGATCAGTGGCTGTGCATTGATCTAGAAATAACTTAAAGTTCTATTGTAACATCGATGTTGGCCGTTAGGGCTCCAAGAAGCCCTGACTGCTATAGAGTTACGTTGGACTTCTCTCTGAAAATATTAAGTGACTACATGTTACTTAGTACTGTATGTCATGAGTCGTTGTGGTCTCCAATTTTTAATTTGGACCTGTTAAGAAATGATCTGGTGGTCCAGATTTTTGTATCTTCTATTCATTTAAAAAACATAGTTTTTCTGACAGATGCTTGACTGTAGTTGTGGGAAAGTGTTTACACTAATAACACCGTAATATGACTTTGTTTGGCAATGTTTGGTGAAGTTTTACAGTCAGTAAGTTAGCAGTTAGCATTAGCTTACAGACAAAACCCCTGGCATACTACACTCCATACCTCTGCATTTGTCCAAATATGGTTGTATTCTGTTTTTGGCTCTGGAATGTCATCCAGGAAGTGACAACCTGATTGGCCTCAAAACAGATGTTCAGAAACCAATGGGTGATGGCACTTTGTCCACTAATATATACAGTCTACTATTAAACATTTATATCTTTTTGTTGAGAAATATTATTTTTGAGCCAACTGACACTTCTCTCATGAAGTTTGCCACAAAGTGTTGACTCATGACTTATAATAACAAGTTTTTATCCAATTACAGTATTTTATTCCAAATCATACTCCCTCACCTGTTACCATTTTGGCATTTGTATTTTCTATAAACTTTTACATTTTTTGTTTCTTTCCCAACTTTTCTAAATGGGTTTCAGAAATATTATTTTCACTTTAATTACATATGATTCAGATTATGAGTGAGAACACTGAAAAGCTTTGGAAAAGTCCCAATTTTTCAGGATTTTTTTTCTCCACACTAAGTGGATCACTATTGCAATTTCTGCATGTTTTTGTAGAATGTGTACAGTGTAGCGTTTCGATCGCTTTTTCTCTCAACGAGTACCATTCACCTTCGTTCTGCAGATCTGCAGGGGCCGCAGCTGTAGCACCCTTCATACACACACATACCACACTTCATCCCCTGCGTCCCACCGCCCTGGGTATTACCTTCCCTCTCTGTAGCAGCTGGAGTCACACTGCAGTGAAACCTCTCGGTACCTGAAGGCAACACATGCACAGACATAGCTCCATGTATTGTATATGTTTGTCTTAAATTTCATTAAATTCATGCAGCTTTATATTTTAGAAGAAATGGATTCAGTACCAGTCTGAGTCAGCTCATATTGGAAGAAAGCTTTAAAATAGAAGAGCCTTCACTGCACTAAATGTGTCAGAAATCAAAACAGGCCTCTTTGCTGTTAACACAGAGGTTGTTCATGTCCATTACAGCCTGGGGCCAATCACTGGGGCTCTGCTGGTTTGTACATGTTCTGAGTCTGCTATTTCTCTGCCTGCTGCATTTGTATAACTGACAGTGTGTCCTTTTAACATTTATACACTTTTGCAGCATGTGTACTGTGTTTTTTTTGTCATACTGCGTGTGTGTACTGGAGGGCAAATTATTACTGCTTGTACTTTATGTGTGCTTTTTACAGCATGTGTTTTGTTGGAGGATGTCTCTGTAAAACTTAAAAGTGTGTGCCCTTTTTGATATACTTTTAAAGTCACGTTTTATGCAACTCTGTAGAGGAAAATATCTATTTGAGGACTATGTGTCATGTAACTCCAGTGAATTTGAAGACATATGATGGTTTAGGTAAAACATATAAAATTTGCCTTTCTTTACCCTTTAATTCTTCTCTTTCAAATAATAACCCATAAATTTAAATAACAGATCAACACTAAATTACCATACTTTAATGGTTCAAATTTATGTACTTCATATATTTTTATATTGTTATTTTTAGAATTCATTATGTGGGAATCCAATTCTGTGATAGTACATCTGTTGAAAGAGTCACTGGTCAGCGTAAGCCTTCCCTCCTGTCAATACTGGCCTCGAAGTGACGCTGTAATGCTTCAGTTATACTGTATGTGAGAAAATACACAACCCTGATCCTTTAAAAATCTATTCAGATGTGATTTCTGTGCTATTTAGTTGTTCCATTGTCTTGTGCTACATGGACTGTTTTTGTCGTTGTAGAAAAATTTCCTGTATAGTCATCTAATAACAAACCTATATGCGACTGTTAGCACAAGTCCACCCATAACAGTCCAGAAATATCCAAGAAAACAACAAAAAACTGTACTGAATGAAACTGTTAAAGCAATGATGCCTTGTTTTCGTTGGGATGAACTAAATGCAAGCAATGAGAACATCCTTACAGTGTAGCCACTCTACAAAAGAACTGATTCACAACCCACATGGCGAAGCAGAACAAACTCTTTTAACTTGCATATGGGCATGTGAGTGTAATATGAAAATAGACTTGGAGAACATCCAGATACATCCTCTAACAGTTTCATTACAAACTGATTTTGTGTTTCTTCTTTCAAAGTGTTTAATGCATGTATATGTGTGCATGTGCTATTCACATGGGCTACAACCACACAGCTGGAGTATGCGTGTACTCACAGTGCGAGCACATAAAGTTCACAGTAGCAGTGACTGAACAAACCCATGCCTGTGTGTGTTGAACGCACCAGTTTTAGCCACTGAGATAAAGACGTCTGGATTTCATCCCCTCCTCTCTCTCTCCTCTCTCTCCTTCTCGGATATTGATTGGGCCCAGCGCTTTGAGTACAAAGAGTTAAGGCCTGAAAGGCGAAACAGCCGCGATTTCAGAGAAGTCATGAAAGTTTAAAATGCCTTCTCTTTCAGCCGGGTCCGGTGAGACGTGTTCACTGTGCGAGTGACCCCCGGGCGCATTTGGAGATCCAATGGTTGAACCTTGCTCATCCCACGTTGAACCAGTCAATACCTATTATTAGCTACTGCCTGCCCTCTGCTACAGGGCCTGATGAGGCAGAGAAAGAGAGAAAATACCTTCTGAAGGCCTGAAAGTGGAAGGAGCTGTGCCTATGTGGCTGTGTTTGTGTGTTCCGTGGTTCAGTGTTGGAGGGTGAAAGTGTGAACATGTTGTGGGCATGTGTGAACCTAGCAGTGGTAAGTGGAAGTATTTTCTGTTTTGTTCTGTGTGTATACAAGTTGCCTGCTTGTGCAAAGTCAACGTGTGTTCAAGTGGATGCATGTAGGCTCTGGAATGCAAGCAACAGTTTAAACACACATATATGTGTCACCTATGACACTGTTATCTTTTCGTCTTGAAAATGCCCTTTGGAAATTGAAAATGAACTGGTGAAGTCTCAGAATCATTCTGACTGTACACTAGAATGTTTGCATTCTTTTGACCCTCTGAGATGTGCAAAACTAATGATGGATGAATTTAACAATTCCAAAACTCTCCTTGTGACATGCTATAAAAATAACTGAGAGGAAATATCTACTGAAATGAAATGATGGAATATATAGAAGTGTGAATGGAAAAAAAAGTTCGAATGCATTTAGCCAAGGCCTCAGTTTGCATTAGAACATACACATGTATTTTATTACATGGTGTTAACATTTTTTTCTGTCAGTATGTTTCGCTATGCACAAGCACCCTCCTGTGTAATCACTAAATAGGTATGTTCCATAAGTGCAGGTGTCCCTAGATACAAGTGATTAGTGTGTATGAAAGTGTGTTAGGTGTGTGTGTTAAGCACTGTGCCTACTGGTAAAGAGATATGTCTATTTGTGTGTTAACTAATAAAAGAGCAAACCTCCGCGTGACAGATATAGGCCACAAAGGGCTACTTTATTACTAATGGGATACACACAAGCATGTTCATTTGAATTACTGACCTAATTACATAAACATGTAATTACTACACTTCCTTTACAAAGCTACACCTATACAAAGATACACGCATATTACAGCAAAGTGTTTTCTCAAATGTTGGTCTTATGATACACATTATCTCTAAATTGTGGTGTATACTAACTAAAATCCACATATTACATGTTGTAAAAAAACATGTACATCTTCATCTTCTAAATATGACAATACAGCACACTATTCACACCTTATAAACTGAGAAATTAATTTTTACACTACACCAAAAGACAGAAAACACACTTCATCAGCTGGTTCATTTGCGGCTTTAAACACATTTGTGTGAAATGTATAAACAAGTTTAATTCTGCACTTTATTTATAGACTTATGTTAACAGACTATACATTCCGCTCTATTAAGTGTATATTTGACATTTTTCTCAACATTTTGCCGTAAGCAACATAATGCAAATTAGGTATATAACCTAAATAATTGAATAATTAAATACACTACAAGTCACATTAACATGAAGTCTGTGAACTGACAGTTATATTGGTATCAGTATGGATCAACCTAACCAAATGTACATATTTTCAGTGCCAGGGGGACACTGGAGCATGAGGTGGTGAGGTGTGTGTGTGTGTGGGGGGGGGGGGGGGTCAGCACTGTGCCAACACAGAGGCATCTTACTGTGAGACCAAGAGTTAATCACCATGCCGCCCAGTTGGTTGAAAAGGATTCACTGGAATAAAACATGTCAATTTAGTGAGAACTCCTTCTCCCCAGTGCCTTTTATTAAATGAATACCTTTTATTAAAGTCTTCATTAGCTATAGAAATCATGGATGTAAACTGCATCTTATCTGTGTTGTGACAGTTTCTTTTTACTGTTACAGCAAAGGCAACAAAAATGTGGTCAGTTGTATGAATAAGAGGTCATTATTAATGCCACTGTAGAACATTTTCTCAGCATAAGTGAAAGAACCTGTCACAATTAATTTTGAAACAATATATTAACATAAAAAGGCTACACTTCGCAACATAAGATAAGTCACACAAACGCAGTCAAGCTGCAGCTTTTAATGGAGACAAATAGTTGGTGTGAAGGTGTTGATTACTTACACACAGTAAGTGTGTTCACTCCAGGAAGTCAAACAAGGCAAAAATAAATTTTGCATGTCAGTGTGTCCAAAACAAAGCAGGAGTGTTTCTGTTTCCACTGAACTCTGAATTCTCCTCTTCAGTCTGAATCTCCCCTAAAGAAAGAAGTGAAGTTTGGCAGAAGCAGAGACGAAGTGTGGGCCGACTGAACTCAGTTTCCCCTCCCAAGACAATCTGTAGCCGTTAACTGAAAGGGCAGCAATTACTGCACATCAGATGCATTTGTGGACAACTCTGCAACACACATGTAATAACGCGGCGTACACACACCCGACCTGTCACATCACAACACGCTTGCTGTTCCGCGTGTCGACACAACGCCACCTGGAGCGAGGCCTGGCGATAATGGATTAGGAAAGTCCAACTCACACTCTGTCTGCCCTAACACACAAGTGCACCCTCCACACACACACACACTGTTTCCCTCTAATTGCCCAGGACTGAGTTTGACCCCCCCCTTGCTTACTTGTCCCCAGCTTGAGGGGCCCATCCGTCAGTCCTGTCCAGTTGGCTCTGGTCATAAATAGGCAGACGAGGCAGGCGGCAGGGGCCTCGGTCCCATGGGCCCCTGAGGACACAGAGACACAGCACCCAGCATATGCTCCCTAAGTACTGAGCCGAAGGGTGGGTGGGGGAGTGTTCAAACACGGCACCCATGGGATTGTGTGTGACCAAATGTGTGTGTCTTCCAGTAGTACTATCCTTATGAGGTTCTAAAGCCAGCAAAGATGAGGACACGCTTTCCAGGTATTTCTTTCTATAGTAAAGTTATTATACAGTTTCATTACATTCTTAAGGGGTTTATGTTACTACATATCATGACGTTTATCATGGTATTTAGAGTATATATTATCCTAGCAGTTTATTAGTTTTAGTCAAATTTAATTAGGTTTTTGATTTTAGTATAAATGTCAGCTATCAGCATAATCGTTTTGCTTTATTTGGACTAATTGACTTCTTTTAGTTTTATTCAAAGTTTTTAGATAATACTGTATGAGGTCAGACTTGAATTGACAAATGTGTGACATGAGATTTACAAACCCAATGTTTTTGAAAGGCTGGTTCAGTTTAATATATGTGATCTTGAATTATTTGTTTCATTGTAATGTCTAATTTTAGTCTTTGAGCAATTGAAATGTACTGTTTTTATTGTCATTTTAGTCAAGTTATTTTCTCTTTGGTGTATTTACAGATTTTGTTACCACGATGGCATTGCAAAATACTAAGGTTATATCATCACATGTAACATATAAAGTTGTAAGCAATTGATCTAGTTATAGATCAATTAATATTAAACTGCATAGTCTGTGAAAGAACTGTATTTGTGAAGTGCTTTCCAAGAGTTCTTCACACAAGCCATAGAACAATTCTCATTTAAAAGTCAAGGCTCTCAGCACCAATGAGCTGAAAAGCACATTTCTGTACCTATTCAAAGAAATGTCTTTCAATTAGCCCTATTCAAAGTTAGTCTGTTATTTGTATTTTGAAAAATGCATTCACATTGAAGGCCCACTTACTTTTTCTATTCATTTGTATTACTGTATTCAGAATTCAAATAAAGTTTGCTAAGTTGTCACATAGAGGGATCTGTTAGGAATGGCAACATTTTTGTAATGACTCTTGTGTGGGAGCAAAAGAAAAAAAGTAAAATCCATTCCATCAGGACTCAATCTTGTTGCCACCAGTGGATAAGTTTCATTTCATTGTTATATAAAGCCATGATACCCAGATGTTTGTTTTCAACATCAAGCATACCATACCATTTTTGATGTACAAGGTGCCAAGTACAATTCTATGTAAATTCTTAAATATCACATACTCACGAAATGGACCAGGTGATGTTGTCAGGGAAAACCCTTAGTAGGAGTCTGCTGGTGTGGTTTGACTGAAGCTGAAGTGATTATACTAAATGTTCAATAAAAGCATTTTCAGTTTAGCCAGAATGCCAAAGCATTTGGTGTGAATGTCTATGCAAAAGACATCCAGGATGAGTATGGTGCATCATTTACTGACGCAGTCACCACAGTTACAGATTCTTTAGGTGTTGGTCTAAACTTACTTGTTTATGGTTATACCCCTGTCACACTACAGGCAGAATGAGCTGGAATGAAACATCTTTATATATTCCTGGATATTTGAAGTGCATTATAAAAATTCTGACTACAATCTGAGTGCATTCCAAATAATCAAGCCCATTCTTGTGACCAGCCCAAACGGTTTGGTCATGGTTAAAACTTTCGAGGTGCATTCGAAGTAGAGAATGATCAAATGGCATTCGGTGTAATCAAACATTCTTACGCCATTCTAAAGCATTAAAAACCTCCGGATCACACTTGAGGGAGAAGCGAAATGGCAAGCAACTTCAAATCCTGTCAGAATGTCCTGAAAGCACCTCGAATGATCCAGAATGCACCTTCCTACCAACAATCGAACTGCACTCCTACAGCTTTTGAAGTTGATTCTAAATATTATGACTGCATTCTCAGCATTCTTATTCCAACTACTTTTGAGCTGCATTCCAGAGCTAATATACCTGAACTGTGCAAAAACAACTGAGGTGGGTTAGAAGCATTCTAGAAGTATTCCAACGGCATTCTTACAAATTCCTGAATTTACCATAATTTTCTTCAGTCCGGCTGGTTCTGTTTAATTCCTTCTAGTCCCTAATAAGTGTGACGTAAAAGTCAGACAGAAAATGCAAAAGCTTGTGCACAGAAAATACATTGCACTAAACACAGAAAAACACATACCATGACAATTACGTTACTTCACAACTAATGTGTATTAATGTAAAGAATCCCATCGACATGAATTAAATATTTAAGATACTAACCAAGTTGTTTGACCTGCCGAATGACCAACAAATCAATAATTCCTTTCACTGAATCATTAACCCTATAAAGCCTGACCCAAGAAATAATGTACAGGAAATTCAGATTTTTTTTTAATCTGAAGCCTTTATTTGCCCCTTTAACAAAATTAAATAAAAATAAACAAAATAATTTGCATCTATGTTTTTTATTTGTTTCATATTTGACACAGTGGGCGTTTAACATAATTTACCTCCAACAGGGGGCAAAAAACAAGCAACAGATTGTATTCAACATGGTTTTGAGCAAAGTTTTTATCATATGATGATGCAATAGGTCTAAGAAAAACCTGTATCAAATATGATACACATGGCATTATAGGGTTAAGCATCCCACTAATTATGCAATATATACACAGTCACACTTTTTTACTGTCTGAGGAATGATGTTAGTTTTATATTTGTAGCCTTGTTTCCCAACAACACATACAGTGCATGCACAGGTACGTACATTTGGACATTTTGAACCCAGTCCTCCAGGTGTATCACCAGGCAGAGATGGTCTTTCCGTCTCTCTAGTGTGTGTGTGTGTGTCCAGACAACTGGGAAAATCCATCCCTGTTAATCCTATTAATGGTGGAACTCACGGCTTGGCTGTCTACTCTTCTGGACCTGGACCTGATTATCCTGACCTCCGAGCCACAGCATCTCCATCTCACTCCATTTCTACAACCACCCAGCTTCCTTTTTGGTTTCTCTGTGTCTTTCTCTTATGAAGTGGCTTTAATTGTCAAAAGTGCCTAACTCTATCAATGAAAGATTTTTTTTTAAGTGTTTGAAGGCTAATTCTCAAGAAAGGAGCATTTTTTTGATGGGCATGTTTTTCCTCCGTAATTTTGTCCAGTGGGTGAGCTCACTAAGAGAAAACAGTGAACAGATGTTTGTTTTAACAGAAAACATTCACTTGTGGAATCGCTGAAATCCCCAAGTCCCTCAGTATGGAGAGAAATTAGGCCTTGTTCAGACAGCCAGTCCAAATCTGTGTTTTTGCATATTCTGGTGGTCTCCACATTGATTTAGAAGCTGACAAGGAAAACAACATAAAATGTATTATAGTTGTAAAATGGGAGAAGTGATTCCACTCAAACTTCTACAGTAGATACAGTACGTTTCTTTGCAGACTCAAATCACAGTGCAACACACAACAATTCCATGAATCCAAAACTCTAACTGCTGAGCTGAAAAAAAGTATGATAAAATAATAGGTACAGGTCAACCATTGTTGTGTAATTTATATCTGCACAAAACTATATTTAAACTATCTGAATAGGAGACCATCTTCTGGCAACATGGTGAACTGAGCACAACTTTCATGACCCTGCGTAATGATGTAAAAGGTCCTCAACACATTTAATATTTCTGTGCTATGATGTGTCTATGCATCCTCAGACATCTGTGACCATTTTGAGGCTAATTGTATGCCATATATAAGCTAATACCATGCAAATCACTGGACACAGTACTCCTTCATCTAGGAGACTTTTTAAATATTCTTTTTCATTCATTCACAATTCAAGACTGAAACCTCAAGACTACAGAGCGCAAACCCAAGAGGAAGCCTAGGGCGACGTGGGGGAGGGAAAAAACCTCTGGCAGAACCCACAGCTCTGGGCAGGCAGCCATGTCTCTTGACTGGTAGGGGTTCGTTGGCCAAAGTTAATTTTGACAAGAAATTTTAATTTAGTTTTAGTCTTAGTCTTTTGCCTAAAATTAATCTTAGTTTTAGTCAAGATTTGGTGATCTGATTTGTTTTAGTTTTAGTCTAATTTTAGTCAACTAAAATTGCTTTCTTCGTTGACTAATTCTATTACTGATTTAGTCGACTAAAATTGCTTATTATTTTTGATTAAAACGTATATGTTTTTCCGATTTAAACTTGTGTAACTAAAGGACATTGCACCTGCTTTTGTAGAACTTAACAGAACCTCTGCAATGTTCTGCTGGATTGTTTTTGGTTTTTTTGCACTTGGTTCACTGCCTTCATCAGTAGACTTCTGCAGGTTGTTTCAAAATGTTTAAAAACTTACACTTTTACAATTAAATTTACTTTCAAACAGTAAATACAAAAGAAGTTGGCAGCGAGGTGGGTCAAAAGTATCATAAGATTTCATAACTTTTTCCTTGATAAAAGTGTCATGTAATGATAGCATGTGGATACTGTCACATTTCACATGACACTAATGTAATAATATTGTAACATTTTTAACAAGTAAAACATTATAAAATATACATAAATATCAGCATTAATCACATGTATGCAGCATGACAATAACGTGCTCATATGTTGCCCTTCTAATGTGACGAAGGTGACACTTTATTTCACTCACCTTGCCAATAAATAAATTTGTCACATTTTAATGTGACAACAACGTTGGTGCATTGCAGTTTTTATGCAATTTTATTTTACACAATAAAACAAAATAAAGTCTAAACGAATTCACCTTTGAGAAAATATCCAGGTGGCTATTCTGTAAATGTCTCTTCAGATTTGTTGTGTTCTTCCCACAAATGACCGCTCCACACAATTTACACTTTGTCTTGTTTTCATCGTTGTCAAATGTGAAATGGGTCACAAATCTCCCCTTGTTTTTCTCCCAGCCGTGGACATTTTCTCAGTCTTTTTATCATTGTCTCTTCGTCTGCTGTCTTACCGTGAGCATTTTGAAAACAGTGACACTGCTCAATAAGGCCAAAAGAGCCACTCGGAAAATGGAGTGGCTCTTTTGTCTGTCCTCGTATCTTTCCCTCCTTTTGATTGGACTTTGTCACTGTCTATTTTTGTCTCGTCTCTTATTTGTTGAAGAAAATGTCAGTTAATGTAGTCATAGATTTACTCTCAATTATTGACTTAATTTTTCGTTATTGTTTGTTTTTGTCTCCAAAAATAAATTTGTGATGAAAACAATGATGAAAGTTTTTCATCAACAAAACTAACACTGTATTGGACAGAGGAGAGACAAAGAAAAAAAAGAGTAGAAATAGAAGAACAAACAACACAGACACTGGATGACATCCACAGTTACTGGACTGGTCCACAAGCAGCAACCGCACATCAAGAATATCTAGAGACCTTTTGAAGGATAGTGAGAGAGAATAGAGGGTGAGGAAGCACAGAACTACAAGGACGACACAAAGATAGGAACACATTATAGAAGACATGAAAATAAGTGCAGATAGATAGATAGATTTGGTAATGGAAAAGATGGTTAGGGTGACAGATAGAAGCTCGGTGCATCACTGTCCCCTAGTGTCCTAGGACTATGCAGCAGAACTAAGGCAGGATTAAAGGTCACCTGACTTACCCCTAATTATGTGCTGTTTCAAAAAGGAAAGTTTAAAGCCTAGTGTGTCTGCATCCTGGATCCAGACTGGGAGTTGGTTCCACAAGAGAGGAGCTTGTTAACTTAAGGCTCTGCCTCCCAGTCTAGTATTAGAGATAAACATTGTTTTATCATTTATCTATGAAAAGTGTACATATGGACCAAACTCATGGCAATGAGAAACATATTGAGACAGCTTAGATATGAACATATTCATCACATTCTTCATTTGGTCAAATGAACAAGGAAGAATTGATAGGCTACATATTCCATACACTATTGAAATAACTTACAATGCAATGCATAGTTTACAGTAATGCACATCATTGAGGCAATTATTTTTTACTTAAATCCACTGAGATATATATATTTCTGCTGCACCTGAAAGTTCAGTGTGTACTGAGAATGGCCAACAGTTTAGATGTTTTCTCCTACGTGTGTGTAAGTGTGTGGTTGGAGGTCCTTTCCTGTCACTTCAATGTTCTTTACCTGCTGGAGGAGATGATGATCGGTCCCCTGTGCTATGCTCTGAGCCTGGTGGATGACAGGATCTAACAGAGCCGATAAACACAGACGCCCCACAACCCTGTTGGCTTCAGCCCTGACAGTGACTGAACTGGCCTCAAATCGCCTTTGACAGGGAGCTGTGTCAACACACCTACAACACAGACACAGACACTGTGTAAGTTGACTGATGCATATGTTCAAAAACAATATGCAATTTCTACCAAAGTGCTGTCAATATACTGCATATGACAAAGCAGGAAGTAAATCTAAAATGAAAGAATAAACAGAAAAGTGCATTATATTTTGAGTATACCCGCACACATACCTTGAGAAGATACTGTATACCATAGAACACTTGATATACAGTAAGTACACCTGGGGAGGGGGTATTATCTATCCATCCAACCCTCTAGACTGGAAGTGGACAGAGATGGTTTCCTTCCACCACAAAGAGAGTTTGTTGTTCCAGCAACATCAGTTCTATTTACTAGAGCCACCCTGAAATTAGTCATAGCTTTTGCCAGGCACATGCCAGTCAACTGACAAATTGAATCTTACAGAAATGCTCAGGGGTAACATGAGGAATTATAAATGTTGGGAGTCAGAAAATATATTTCTAGCAGGGACCAAACATTTCATGTGACAGTATGTGTTGGCGGTTAACTAATGAAGGAATGTAAACTGACTCTTACTGTTTTGTCTTAGCCAGACAGGTGATGAGTTGAGACCAGACTGTCTCAGTATGAGTATAAAAAGCAGGGCCTCATGATCCTGCTTATGTTGTGGGATTTAAGCAGTATGTAGGTGTCAGAAAAGGTACCACTTCAATAAATGAATTGTAGACTTTCATCAGTGATTACTAGACAAAAGTCTAAACATACTTTCTCTTTAAGAAGTTGCACTTAATTTTATTATTTTCAATATTGTACATTAACGGTGCTGTCTACAATGTTGGGAAACTAGCTAGTAGCAGATCATTTGTAGTAGATGTCTATAAATGATTAGACAGGTGAACTGCCAGTCAACATGGCTTATAATATCAGGTTTCACACTCGTGCTGTATGTGTTTGTATTTATGTATTTATCATTTAGTTGCTTTTTTACCTGTACCAGATGTTGAAGGAATCTGAAATACAGATTTTCCTTGGCCATCCTGTGGTTAGATAATCTAGTTGTTAGCTCCCTAGTAGCTACAGTATAGCTACGGCTGTTTTCAACTGCACCAAAGAGTGTATTAGCTGGGGCACCTATGAGGTTGTAAGCTGTGTTGACTGGCAGGTCATCTGTCTAAGCATTTACAGTGGACTGCTATAAACAATCATCTTCTAGCTAGTTTACCAACATACTAGACTGCATCTTTAATATTGAAGACATGCAAGCTGTGAAAGAACATGTATGGAATTATGTAGTAAACAAGTCATTACTTTAAGAAATTAAGGTCAGTCAATCCCAAGAACTTTGAATGTGTACCAAAAGCATTGTTTGATTTTGGTGACTGCACTTGGAATCACATCCAAAGTTCTTGAGGTTTTTTGGACCAACTGACCCTCATTTCATAAAGTAATGGATGGACTGTCTTTTTTTTTTACTTAGCTGAGTGTTTCTTGCCATAGTATGGATTTTTTTTTCTCTAATTGTAGCAGCATTAACAGTGCTGACTCTACCCACCCTTCCTCTGTAGCAGACGGGTGATTGTCTAAAGCACATAGTGAATCAGATGTGATTGTATAATGTCATCATCAAAACTAAATGTGTATGAAATCTAATATATAAAAAAATGTCCTGGGTTATTTTACACTTTTTTATTCGCTGCATAATTTCATACATGTTTTTTATTGTTTTGCTGTTTTTGATATTAATGTACAATGCTGAATATAACAAAATTATTTTATCTGGCAGTCAGTTATTGTCTGACTGCCAGATAAGTATTTAAAATCTTTGCATAAAGTGTGAGATAAGTCATTTAAAAAATATCAACCAAATATCAGTCACACATCTTACCAAACTTTCTTTCATACACACCTCATACACGCCTTAAAACTAAACCCAACATCTTGCTTTTATCATTGCTCTAATTTTACACCACGCAGTTAAAAAAGTTTCTTCTCTGAAGTGTTCTTTATGCTGCAGCCTGGGGAGTCTGTGTTTTAAATTTATTTTAACCTAGTCATCTCTGTATGCTCCGTAGGCAGTGGGGACCTGGGCTGTTCATTTAATGTGGCGCGAGTGTTCGTCGCACGGTGAGATCAAGAGCCAAACGAGCGTAGGGTGAACAAGAGCCCTCTCGCCAACTTTAATAGAATGGTTCCCCGCTGAGTACTGAGGACATCTTCACCACGCACACACACCAAATGAACACATTTATCTTCAATGAAGTGAGGAGAGAATTAAATAAAGCCGTGGATGCATGGCGGACACATATCTAAGAATGGTACACATCCTTGAGAGTCCACTCAAAGAATTAGTATCAAAGCTAGCATTGTGTGAATGATACTCCACGAAATAATGCAAACCAAGGTATTTCTTTCCCTCAGCACAAATGAAGGGTCATGTGTGAAGTGTCTAGATAAAACTGGAAAAGATCAGATGTTTCATAAGATACTTGAGGGTATTAATCTTTTGCAAATTCATGTAAGCTCATTAAGAGATAGCCAAGACAGTAACATGGGAAGAGGAAAAAGAAAAAGTGGAAGTGAAGAAAACTGAGAAAAAAGAGACTTATTGAAAGGAAGATTAGATATTACACCAGCAAAAGGAGGAGATAAAAAGCATACTATTAGGTAACATGAGATACATTTATAAACTATGTAAAATGTGAATATATTTAAATAGTTTGTCACAGGAAAAGATTAATTTTTCCTGTGACAAAATTAGTGAATAATTGGGGGATTTGACTCACCCTGATTACTCACAGTTATAGTGGCTTTTCATTCAATAAAATCACACAATACTAATGCAGTTGAATCTCTACCTGCCATTTGGTAAAAAGGCATCAGAACAGTACATCATGTAATAATTCAACAAAATGTACACATTTTAAAGGTCTAGTCAATAATGTTGGCAAGCTAGCTAGTAGCCGATTGTTCATGTCGGACCAACAAATGATTAAACAGGTGACCTGCCGGTCAACTCGGCTTACAGCCTTCTCTTGCCACTACCACATGTTGAAGGAATCTGAAATGCAGGCCGTCTCTCCTCAGTAAGTGAAACTTTATTGCATATTGTAGTTTTAACAACATGAATTTACAACATACTAATGCTGCACTTTTAGAAAATGCATTGTTCCAAGGGTGATGGCAACATTCCGAATAATCAACTATTCTAATGTCAGATAGTCGGTCATGCACATTCAGCATTGCACCTGGTGAAGCTGATGGAAGAGCACACAGTCAGAAGTAATACAACAGAATAGCTCAGATTTAAGTGAATGTAAACAGAGAATATATTTGCAGACCAGAAGTGTAATGTGGATTTACATACTATAGAGAAACCTCACTGTAAAGAAAGATAATTTGTTCTCTGCGTTGAAGGCTCAGGCAGAAATGTTCCTTTCTCCTTGTGGCAGACAAAAATGGTAAATCATTCTAAGTCAGAAGAAGAAGAAAAAAGAACTCAAGAAGAAGCATTAGTGTAGAGAACACTTGTGTGGTCTTTTCTTAACTGTCTCAAAACGGAGGCTACTGCTGGACAATTTGACTAAACTTCAGACCTCATTCAGAGAGGATTTTAGGAGCCTCCAAGAGCCTCTCTTAGAAAACGATTTCTTTATAAAATATCTGCACACAGAAAATTGTCTTTGAATACAAGGTAAGACAATGGAATGCTTGGTTAAGGTTAGAAAAATGTTGAGTCCAAGCTTAAACAATGGTGTGCAATAACTGTTGGTTAACTTTAACCTATTGCTTGAAAAACTCCACCTTGACCTCCACATCCTGAATTTCATTAAAGGCATGCTTTCAAAGATAGACACTGAACACTGGCAATAGATGGAACTCAAATGCTGCACAGCTCTTTGATATGGACATAATATGACTTCTGGCGATTGGTCAATGTAAGCAACTGTGATTTACAGAGGCAATAAATTTCACATATTCATCCAGTTTATTAGTGATTCATCATAGGGTAAATGTAGAGCGTGTCTATGATCTGATGTTCCCACATTTCTAAGTAATTTAGCTATGTAGTAGAGAAAAGTATGTCTCCGTGTATGTGTGCCTGTCTTAAGCCTATTTTCTTATCATTGGGTTGACCAATCCCCTAAACCCTAACCTTAACCTATAACCCTAACCCCACGGGAGCTGTTCATCTCCTTCTCAAGCTACACACATCCACCAAATTTGGTGCGAATCAGAGCAGTAGTTTTTCTGCAATCTTGCTTCCAGACACACGTAAAAAATATTAGAAATGTGGGAACATAGGGATGACATTGGGTAAATATGATGAAACAGAACAATTTGTTGGGAGAGTCTAAGTTCTAATCCTTCTGATTTTTACCCATGGTGCCTAACTACAGAAAAAAAGGCATCACAGTTTGCGATGACCAACTGACAATTTTCTGATCCCAGCATAATTATGCCACCATTTACACATACAGCCTATAAGATTTAAACAAAAAAAAAACATGTTAGAAAAGTAGCTATTTGTTCTAAAACCGTTTAGCCTGTTCCTCCCAACTACCCCCAGATCTACAACCACTCCTGAAATAAAATGCAGAATAGCGCTGCTACACATTTGACAATATAGCCATATGACACAATGTTTAAATCAGAGGAAACTCAGCTTTTGGGCTATGTTTCATTTTTGATTGTAAAGCTGTCCTTGATTTATTGTGAGCATGCTTTTTAAACAAACTGCAACTTCCAGAATCCTTAGGGATGATAAGCTTAGACTGTTTAGTTCAGAGACTGTAAATTATGCAATTATAACAGGAAGCCATGAATGTGATATCGTCACAATTTTGTCTCTCCACGATGTTCAGACTGCTGAAGAGTCCCTACAACTACATCTGTCTTTTAAAGATGCAACTGACAATACTGGCAATATAGCTCGTAGTCCATGGCTTGTCATGGTCCATTGTAGATAGTTAGACTGATGACTTGCCAGTCAACACAGCTGTCACCTCGTCGGAGCATGAGCTCATGCACTCACTCATGGAGTTGAAAACAGTCGCTACAGAGCCAGTATCTGTAGCTTATCGAGCCACAGGATGACAGAGGAGAGGCAGCCTGAATTTCCGATTCCTTCAACATCTGGTGCAGGTAAGAAAAGAACAGACATACTAGCTTGACAATTGTGAGGTTGTAAGCTGTGTTGACAGGCACCTATTAAATCATTTATATCAGTCCACCACAAATGATTGGCTACTAGCCAAGGCGTGTGGTTTTTTTCTTCCATCGACTGGACTGGAAAATTTCCAGTCCAGTCGATACTATGGATACTATGACCTGGATGACTGAGAATCTTCACAGACACGATTGGCTACTAGCTAGTTTGCCAACATTGTAGACAGCACCTTTAAATTGTCAAACATCATATGAATAAATGGTAGCATTATTTAGACAGGATCAGAAAATCTGCTACTTGCCACTGACTGTAATGCAGTTCTGTATTTCCAAAGTTAGGTCCCATAACCCAGAGGAGAAGCAACAGAAACGGGGTGTGATTGGGTCCGCTTATCCCCTTCCTCTTAAGGGGACAAGTGGAACCAATCCACACTAGGGAAAAATGTGTCTTAAATACAAACACCATATTTGTGAGGATGACAATGATTTATGATATATTATTAGTATATTGGATGGAAAAACAGTAATGGATTAAAGATTATTGTTTAACTTATCCAGTTAAAATACTGTAAACACACACATATTGATGTATTTTTTAATATAACGTTTAGAGTACTGAGTTTTTGATTGAGCTTAGCGTTTATAGTAATTTAATGATGAAATGTGCTAAATATGGTAAAAATGTCAACTTACCTGTGCATAGTTGTTTTTTCAAGCAGGTGGCTGGCCAAATAATTCCCATGAGTGTTCTTTCACAGTGTGAATATCTTCAGTGTTACTATACCAAAAAATGTAATAAAATTAATTGAAAAATAACTGAAAATGAGAAAATTATTGAATAAGCAAACAAAAAAAAAAGCACTGAAGGAGAAGGTATGTCCAAACTCAGCAGGAATGCTTTTTAATTAGTGATTAGACGCTCTGTTAACCTTCATTATGGAATGAAATGTTGCATTTCTTAAATTAGATATATTATTTACACTGACAATGACACTATATGACATTTTTGCAGTGCTCTTCCCAGGCTCAGCCATGGTGTTTCCCACTGCCAGGAAAGTAACACGCTACAGCCTACATACAAGCACAAACATTCAAGTTAAATGACACACATAACAGTATTTGTACACTTGTGTGTGGAGTTGAAGGCAGCACTTATGGCATGATAATTTACTTGGACTCTTTCTCAGTCGCAATGCTCCCTCCCTCCTCTCATTAATCACTAACACTGTTTGTCTTTCTAACTCTTGGATGAACCGCTCTCTGAAAATATGGTCAGAAGTCTCCAACAACTTTTTTGCTTTCCCAGACTGGCAGATGCTGACCATTTGGAGCAACAAAAATAGAAAAATAAACATGAAATCCCTCTCAGAATCCTTTCATTACAGCTTCTGCTTTAAATTCAAACACTCCTGAACTGTATTCTAGATAATATGGGATATTATCAGTGCTTGTTCTCTTGTTTGGCATGCAGGAATGTTTCCTGGCTGGGGTTCAGATCTGCTGTCTTGTTGTAGCTGTGATCCACAAGGCCAGTCAGGCGAGAGGTGAAAGTTGAAGGCAGTGGCATTAATATGTCTCTGTGCCAGGGGGTCTGAAGCCCCTGACGTCAGCAGGGTGAATTCTAACCCATCGCTTCTTGGGTGTCAGAACATGTTAGCCCCTTTTTCCTTTGCCTGCATGTTGAAATATTATGCCCTCTAACGCAAGTGGCCAAATCACTCTGATTTCTCAATAATGACAGTACACATACTGTATGGCTGTGCTTTGACAGGATTGAACAGTGGCAAGAATATTTATCTCTGTGCGGAATAGAAACATAATTCAAATTACCTTTCTAATTCAAAATCAGAAATGCAACTCAAACTGCTGTAACTGTTACATCAAATAATATGTTTAGGTTCACTTATACAAGATGAGACTGTAACATAGACATGCAAGATTTTTGAACGTGTTGATGTTTGATTGCATGTTTGCGTGTTTCAATAATTTTATTTTTATTTTTTAATAAAAAATAATAAAAACTAAATTATACCAGAATCAAAGGGAATTGTGGAACATACATGGGTAAAATATGCAAAGTGCATCAAAGAAAATCGTGTGATTTAATTTTACACAATATGGAAATCACATTTCCTAAAATGGTAATTGTTCCCCCAGGTGAAATTAATTACATAACTAACAATGCTTTGATAAGAAATAACATTCTGCTACGATGGTTGTTTCCTTCAGTGGCTAATTCCTGGTGTCTCCAGAGACCCTAGTCCTTGGTCCTTGTATGCTAAATTCCCAATAAAACATCTGAGTGACTGAAATGTCTTATACAGTGGTGCCTCGGATACCGACGATAATCCGTTCCGTCGTCACGGCCTGTATCCAAATCAGTCATTATCCGCAGTGACTTTTTCCAAAGGAATACATGTAAATCCAATTAATCCGTTCTGGACCCACGACAAACTCCCATATAAAGTATGTAAACACACCCCTACCTGCACATTTATTCA
>JAQQAE010000114.1:0-42958 GCA_029823295.1 Pseudamia nigra | reverse complement strand
CACCTCGGTTTTACTCTCGTTGAGGCTCAAGAAATTTATTGCCATCCACGCCCTGATGTCATCAAGACAGGCAAAAAGGGATTTCAATGAGAAACCATCTTCCTGATTTACAGGAGAAACCGGGGTGATCCTACTAATAATCAGGATTTTCATAATTGTAACTCGTAGTAGAACCCAAACCATTTTCGGAGACAGATATTATGTTGCCTTGTTACATGGTTTGTTTGTAACCATTTTGAATGTGTCATAATGTGGTCTAAAATCATACAAATAACAATAATCAAAAATGCACTTTTCTATTAGTTTCATTACCTTCTACCGGTAAGTCTTCCACAAACCTGGAGAGCAGCATCTATGCCTATTGAAAACCCTGCATTAAGCATGAATTTGTTTTTCATTTTTGTTTAATTGGCACAGAAACTCATGCCATTGAGCCTTCATGCAGAACCTGAAACATCAGAGCTCGTGCACTTTTTTCCTTCCATTGTGAATTTAAGCCATGCCATCTGAAAATTGATCTGAATGTTTGCTAATGTGTCCTGTAGGACCTAAGAGTTGGAAGTCCATCCTAGTTCTGCTCAGGCCTGACTGACCTCCGTTGAATCATAGAAGACAGGTATGTTTTCATTTTGTTGGTATTGGATTTATTTAAACATGTCTTCCAAAGGTTTACGCCTGACTGAAAAATAGTACAGCTTTTTTAGAAGTAAAATTTGTGGGCATACTGTTGGTTTATTGTGTGAACAGAGGAACAGTTTTATTTGTCTTGTGTGTAAATGTTCCTACGTAAACTCAATTTACCAATGGAACACCAAATAATAGGCTGGGTGATATGATACTGAAGTGAAGAGCAGTGTAGTTCTTAAAATATTTTTCTGGGGTTTAAGTCTATAGTGTGCATACAAATGTATTTCAAAATTAGAACAAAGTGTCCTGTTCCTTTTTGTCTATGATCAGCTGTAAATGGTGAAAGAAATGTATAAATTAGGGGAACCCCCCCCCCCCTTAAGAAGAGCAAAGTAGACAGATATAACATTATTATTGGAGAGGTCATCGAAACAAATGAGGAGAACTGACACAAAGAATTAAAATGTGTTCTCTGCCCGCAGAGCTTTTAATGCGTGGCTTTTGAAGATTGGAATCAAATCTGGAACTGAAACAGTACTTTTTTAGATGTCACGTTGAAGTTCTTACTCACACAACAGTAAAGACATGGAACGTTCTTTTTAGATTTATTTCCGGTTTGAGTTAAAATACAATGGCTCAGACACATTTAAGGATTTTGTACTGGTTGTCATGCTGTGTTAAACACCAGGGTACAGATTTGTGCAGTGCATTCCAGCGAGGTTGAGCCTGCAGTGGCTCTGTCCTTTCCTTTTGTTTCTGCTAGAGAAATGTGAGGCTGTTTGAGGCCCTGCTGTGACATCCCATGGCAGGGTTATAGGTAAACCTCACACATTTTCTTAAGCTTTGACCCAGATGTAACACCAGTCTCCTACCAAAAGCTATGCAAAAGATGTCATAACTTTTTTGAAATGTATCATACAAATTGCAAACTTTTCCTCTACGCATGTTTTAATAATCTTTGTCTTCAATCTTTTTCTTAGCAGTTTGATAATGGATTCCAAGCATAAGCAACGTGCAGGCTGTCCAACACCCACAGAAAGCTACAGGCGGTCTACGGATGTGACGCCGTTAACAAGAGCAATGTGCACAGATGGATGAAGAATTTTCGAGAGGGGCAAACCAGCATTGAAGACAGACCTCGCAGTGGGAGACCATCAGCTGCGGCCACAGACAGGAATTGTCAGCGAGTAGACAAATTGATTCATGTCAACAGATGAGTCGCAATACGTCAGCTTGCTGCACAGCTGGATTGTGGTCACAGTGCCATACGGCAGGCGGTGGCAGCGAGTCAGGCCAGTGAAGAAATGAAGGCACGTTTTTTTTTCCCCTGAAGTGGTAATGAGATGAAATTTGCATGCACGAAGAATCATTGAGATTACCTTAAACACGGATATCTTCATAACGCACTCTCCCCACCTCATTGGTTTGGACTGCACACACAAACACTGTAAAGTAATTGTCTGCTGAAAAAGATTCTGTTAAATTCACAAGTTTGCAATTGGAATAGAATTTTTCTTCCATGTACATTCACTGGTCACTTTATTAGATACACCTTGCTAGGAATCAATTGGACCTGATCACTATAATAGAATGGTACATTATGGACAGGGCCAACAGCAATACTTGTACAGGCTGTGGCATTTCAACAATACAGTTAGGACTAAACGTCTTAAAATTTGCCACCAACGGCAGCCTGAAGTGTTTATTACATAGGATGGATCTATACTTTGATGCTGACTACGCCAGTCATAACCATAACATCACTTTTGTGATGTTAAACCATTCTTTGTGAACCCTAGACACAATTGTGTGAAAATCTTAGTACCGTATTTTCCAGATTATATGTCACTCCTGACTTTTAGTCGCACATGCCAAAAAAATGCATAATTTGGAAGAAAAAAAGTGTATAAGTTGTTCTGGAGAACAGATTACATTTTTTCGGGGAAATTTGTTTTACAAAATCTGACACCAACAGCGGACATTTCATCTTAAAAGGCAAGTTCTAGTAATAATAGAGTAGGGAACAGGCTGAATAGGTGTTTTGTATGTTAATGTAATATGACAGCGGAGGCCCCGCTGTATTCATACTGAAAATCAAACTCAAGCAAGCTTTTGCCCTTCTGCTCCACGGGAGGTGTCTGTCCTCCCTGCGCTCGCCTTAGGACACCTGCGTTACCGTTTGACATGTGTCCCGCCCCAGTCGAACTCCCCACCTGCCACTCTCCCCGGAGCGAGTCCGGGCGGCCGCGCACTTCACGCCAGAAGCGAGAGCCTGCTCGGGGATCGCCTCCCCGGGTAAGTGACGCGCAAGTGTGTCGCCACCGACACATTCGGTGTTAAAGCCTGCACGGATGATGGCGGGTATGGTTGTTACCGGTAATGTTTACATTTTAAATTGTCAGTGATACAGGTGCGGCAGATGCAGGTACACAAGCCTAGAGTAACCTCTGACGGCTGTCGTGACAAACAACAAACGTGAAATATTTCAATATATTAGGTGCTCCTGTTTATATGCGCCCCCCCCCCGCCAGATTATGAAAAAAACCGCGATGTATAGTCCGGAAAATGTGGCAGACCATCCCATCTGGCACCAATGTATGTAATGTAAATCACCTTAATTACACATTCTCACTCTGTTTAAACTTCAGAAGGTCATCTTGACTGTCTACTTGCATAAATGCACTCAATATCTGCCATATGTCTGCGTTGAGTTGTTAACAAGTGCATCTATTAAAGTGGCCTGCAAGTGTATGGACTAAAATGATCACTCTATCACAGACCGTAAAAACAGACAATCGATCACATTACAATAGAAAGTATAATATTTCTGTTCCAGAAAAACAAGCACATAACATTACAGCCAATCCTTGGCACTGAAACCTATACAAACATGACTTTTGAACTGCCTTCTCCGTCTTGGTGGTGGTTGCTGGAAACGGTTATTTAGGGGATGGCTGCAGATGTTTTGTTTCTTTTGAATTATCTATTTCACTTAGATGTTATGTTGGTTTTTACAATTATTTTTGGTTCAGTCCTTATAATTGCTGGTACTTTGACAAAAAACACTAAGCCAAATATCTTCTTATTTTACAGGTTTGGAGAAACTGATGCAGAGAACAGCACTAAATCACTTTGTGCCGTTATTCACTTTGTCTGATTTATTTATTTTTTTTATCTGTGTTTTGTTTGTCCCTGTAATCTACTGTCATTACACTCATTGTAGCAACTTTGTTGTTTCTTTACTTATTTAAAACTAAATCTCTAGCAACTCTACATATTTTGTAATTTAATGTGCTGAGTCAGATTGTATTGTATCTGAATATCTGTATTATTTTTGGACTGAAGAGTCTGAAAAGGTGTCATACAAAACTCACTATAAACACACTGTGGTTGTTTTTTTTGTAATGTAACTGTTAGTGGATTACTTAATATTTTAGTGAGCAATAAAAATACAGTTAATTAAACATTTGCCCTCAAGTCCTAAAATGCTTCATTTCCTCAGTTCTTTGGGTGTTTAATGTCTTTTTTACTTCGTTTTATTGTCTTAGACTTGTAATAAGAACATTGAGGCAACATCTTTGCCTCTATATTCCAATTAGTGTAAATTTTGAATTTTATAGTGAATCCTGAGATTTAGTTACTTTAGAAGAAAAATAAGGTTGAACCAAACAATTGAAATACAGTTGTAAAGCTAGCTCTTGTCCATCAGGGGGCGCCATTGCACCATGGTTCTATTTGTAAGGAAACTGCAAAAATAATTGAATGTTAGTACTGTATGTACCTTCAACAGATCCCAAGAAGATGTTTATTTTTGATGTATTTGTCTGACCCCGTTTTAGGATTACATTGGACGAAAAGGTCAAAAAAAGTAAATGAAATATTTGGCGCAATTTAATTTTGATCTGAATGATAAAGGTAAAAAGAAAACACGGTATGTAAATATTATAATGTGACATGAATCCGTATCTGGGCCGGGAATGATGTTTTACTTTGGGTTTCATTTACCACTAATTAAAACATGACAAAGATGAACAAGTTTCACAGCAAACCGATGACAATATGTTGCAAACTGTGTCAGAAGCTGCGTCACATACGTCTTTTGTTAACATTAGTACTCGAAATACTAAAATGGACTCAAATTCACTCATGTCCTGCTAAGCTTTGATTGGTGCATATATCCAAACAAGTGGAGTATACAAACCTGATCAAAATTGTAAGACCAGTTGAAAAATTTCAAGAAATGTACATTTTGCACTGTTAGATCTTAAGAAGGTTCTAAGTAGTGTTTCAAAATGCAAAAAGAAAAAATGGGAGTGAGACAAGAAAACAATTTTGAGTAAGCAATTTATTGCAAACAACCATTAAACTGAAATAGGCTGTTCATCAGCTGATCTAAAGTTTAAGACCAAAGACTTTAAAAGCCCAAATCTTCACAAAAATGTGGATTAAGTGTCATTTCCTGTCAGGTGTCCACACTCATGACCTGATGGCAAAAGCAAAAAAGCTTTCTGTCTTTGAACGCGGTCGGATTGTTGAGCTGCATCAGCAAGGCCTCTCGCAGCCTGACATTGTTGCTGAGGTTGGACGCAGTAAGAGTCATTTTCAACTTCTTAAAAGATCCTGAGGGTTATGGGGGAAAAAAAGTCTAAGTGGTAGACCCAAAAAAATTTCACTGCCCCGGAGCTGGAGGATCCAATTGGCTGTTCGTCAAGACACGGGACGATCCTCGGCCCAAATTAAGCTTGTCACTGGTGCCAACTGCAGTCCCATGACCCAGTTCCATCTGCGAGAGAAGGGTTTTGAGAACAAAAAACATCTTCAAAGACCTCGTCTCCTTCAACGGCACAAAATTGCCTGTTTGGAGTTTGCATGAGACCAAACATGGGACATTGAAAGGTTGATGATGTATTTTCTGATGAGAAAAATTTTTACCTTGACGGTCCTGATGGCTTCAAACGTTACCTGCACGGCAAGGAGATCCCACCTGAGATGTTTCCTACACGGCACAGTGGAGGGTGCGCCATCATGATGTGGGAGGCTTTTTCCTTCAATGGAACGATGGGAGCTTCAGGTTGTGCAGAAGAGTCAAATGGCAGCTGGCTATACGAAGAATGTTGCAGGGGGCATCGCTCATCACTGAAGACCATCATCTGTGGTAATGACTGGATTTTTCAACAGGACAAAGCAGCAGTTCACAATGCCCGCCTGACAAAGGACTTCTTCAAAGAAATAACATCACTCTTTTGAACCATCCTGCATGTTCCCCTGATCTAAATTCAATTGAGAACATTTAGGGTTGGATGGCAAGGGAAGTTTACAAAAATAGACACCAGTTCCAGACAGTGGATGCCCTCCGTGAAGCCTCTTCACCACTTGCAGCAACATTCCCACCAGCCTCCTGGAAACACTAGCATTAAGCATGCTGGAACGAATTTTTGTGGTGATTAACCAGAATGGAACAGCTACTCATTACCGAGTCATTTTTTGAAAATTTGATTTCTATTTTAGGTGGTTTTTGTTTTGTTTTTTTAGATGTGGTCTTAAACTAATGAGCAGCTGATGAACACCCTATTTCAGTTTTAAGGTTGTTTGCAATAAATTACTTACTCAAAATTTTTTCTCGTCTCACTCCCATTTTTTCTTTTTGCATTTCGAAGCATGACTTAGAACCCTATTAAGACCCAACAGTGCAAAATGTACATTCTTGCAATTTTTCAACTGGTCTTAAAATTTTGTTCAGGAGTGTATATTTTCCGTCTAACCAAGTTGAATTTGGAGTATTTCTGTGTTTCTCATATCATGGTACTTTCAGTTTTGAGGCAACTCCTTAACGAGTCATAATAACTTAAGAAGCTCCGTCAAGCAAAGACCCTCTAATCTAGTTTCTTTTTCATGCAAAAGCCTAAAATTCATGCCTGTTTACTTTGCAGCAGGCACAGATGGATGAAAACGGGGCTGTGGTTGAGGTTTTGGTTTGCCGGAGGATTTACCAGAGGGAGATTATTGGATAAACTGCACAGATACTGCAGCGAATCCGAGCACGGAGGAGGGAGAAGGGTGCAGGTGTTGTATCTGTGTTATGAGCCCGGACAGGCCTTCATCAGCTTTGAGGAGCCACACCGTGAGATTTAACGTGATACTTTTAAAAATCCTTCATTTAACCAGGCAAGACAGATTACCTAACACGACAATATTTTTATTTCTTGCTGTGAAATAAATCATGTGACTTGATTTTTTGTAAAACATCACTCTTGGTTATAACTATAGAATGTATATGTTACTGGACTAAGTGATCGTGACGTCACCCATTAGTTTCTGAAGCGTCGTTTTGAGGCCAATCGAGTTGTCACTTCCTGGACGACATGTTGGAGCTAAAAACAGAATGTAACCATATATGGATGAACGGCAGGGGGCTTATGAAGGGTTCATGCCAGGGGGCTCATGGGAAGCTAATATTAGCCGCTAGCTTACTGATGCGGTAAAACTTCACCCAGTGTCAAACAGTCATATCACAGTGTTGTTAGTGTAAACACCTACCCACAGCTGCAGTCGAGCATATCTCATGTATAACTATGAACATATTGAATTATTGGAAGCTACAAAGGTCAGAATCGGTTTGACTTCACTAGCAAGCTGTTACTATAGCGACATGTCAATCAAACCCCAGCATGGCAGTGATTTGTTGTATTATTTGCCATAATATCTTAATAACAAAGCAAAAAGTTAAAGATGGACCATCACATTACTTATTAGAGGGTCCAAATAATATGGTTGAGAAGATGATGACCCATGAAAAAAATGTATTCAGTTAGTATTTTCAGGCAGAAGTCCAGTGTATCTCTATGGGAAAAAAGCTTCTTGGAGCCGGACGATCGGTTCCCCAGTGGCCAAGCGGTGGTATTACAACTTAAGGTTATTTCCGCATTGACCTCACTGAACAGCCACGGTCGTTGGCCGTTGGTTATAACACACAGAGAAACTGAAAACATCCAAATCAGCATTTCCAAGGTGAAAACTGCCCAACTAAACTCTTTACAGTCCTTTCCACACTGATGATGATGATTTTGTACGTGTTCCTCAAGATGGATTGACTGACCATTTCTTTGAGTAATGATGGGTTGCCTTTTCTCTTAGCTAGTTTCTTGCCATAACATTCACACATTACACCGTAGTTGTAGTAGCCCTAATAAGGCTACTGACTACCCATCCTTCCTCTGCACAGGACAACTTACAGTCTAAAGCACATTAAGAAGGCAAGAAATGGCACAAATTAACTCTTGCCAAGGCACATCTGTGAACTAAAGACCATGTTGGGTAGATGTATTTACCTCATCAAAGCTAAATGTGTCTACTTTGGACAATCTACAATATAAAACATGTTCTGGGTTGTTTAAATACATGTTTTACTATGTAATTCCATCTATGTTTTGTCACCGTTTGGATGTCTTCAGTATCATACAATGCTGAAAATAATACAAATGAGGAAAACACAGGTCACTAGATGTCACTAAACTGACACATGTAATTTCTTTTTCATTATTCTCAGTAGACCTACATATACAGTAAACACAAAGTAAATGTCTACATGTGTAAAAGTAAAGTGTTTCTCTTATATGTGACTCGAGTCAGAAATCTCCACTTTGCTCCATTGAAAGTAATTGGAATGTCTGTCAAACTCCTGACAGGTATGTTAAACCCATCATAGTGCATTTGAAGCGGAAACAGGGAGCAGCGCTGATTAATATTCTACACAAACATCATCACTGTGACAGTGACATTGGGAGGTTTTTCCTTCGTTGTTCCACAGATGGAAGTCGGTCAATCATTAAGTAACAAGTTCGCTCTCATTTGTTTCCACAGTTGTTGCTCGTGTTCGGCAAAAGAGTTGTGGTGTGCTGGAAGCCCTACGAGGTCTGGGTGCATGTGTGTGGTCTTTCAGGTGTCATTCTGTGACTTTTCTCCTGTTTTGCCCTCAGGTTGATTTACCAGCGGAGGCAACGATTCACCTGAATAGCTTTCTGGATTTGGATTTAGTTGAAAAAAAAAAAAGATAAAGCAACTGGAGGGCAATCATGTGCAAGTCACAGGGTCATTTTTGAAGCTCAGAAAAATGATGGCGTTTTTGCAGCTACTTCTTAACTCTGAAAACAAAACCACATCGTCTTCATCCCCACCAGTTCCAAAGGTTTACTCTGGAGCCGTCGCCAAATACTACACAGACAGCTCAGAGCTGTAGCAGAAGCCAATCAGGTCTTCTATCCTAAGCCTCTGCAGAGGATGGAGGATCATTCTATTCAAAACCCGACCAGTTTTTCTCACCCAGAAGTGAGTCATTTGCCGTTGACGCACATGTACTCAGGGTATGCTGAATGTCTCACAAAAAAAGATCATGCAGTGCCATAAAGTTCAGTTGGAAGAACATGCAACTGGAAATGTCAGCATCACCTTAAAGGAGGGTGAAAACTGCTGTTAATAAGCTGCACGGTATTTTGAATTAACTCACTAAGTCACTACATACACAGGAAGTTGAGCTGAAGAACATGGATCACGAAAGACATGCTCTGTTGCGAAGAATTCAGTGGAAAAATAATGTTTACAACTTAGTCCTAGTTTGTGAAAGAAGAGACAAACTCTCCCTCATCAGACCATCGGGGGAGAGCTACAAGATAAAACATCAGCTGACTGGGAGGCTGGTCCTGGGATCAGGACATACAAGGACGACTGTGGGAGAAACGACCAGGATGAAGAACACCTCTCCGATTAGTGAAAAGAAAACAGGAAGAAGAAGGGACGCAAACCTGAAATCGCTCGAGGTTACTCCTCGTTAAAGATTCATGATGATAAACGTGAGGCTGCTTCTCATATTGGTCAAAATGAAACTTCGAGAGGAAAGAGTCGCTCAGAGTCACAGGACAAAGTCCGAACTGAAAGGTCGAAAAGCTCTTAAGTTTTGGCTTAATGATTATTTCTCTTTCTGGTCGTGTATCGTATCCAAATCCACACTACATAATGATGTTTATTGTGAAAAGCGTCAAAGTATTTATTGGTATTACTTTTGAATGAATAAAGTTAAAAAGATTGTGATGAAATGTTCTGACTTCAACCCTACTTACATTTAAATATATAGTATATTTACTAAATCCAATATGATATATTCTTCATTTATGTGGTGGTATTTAAAAAATGTGTGTTTTTGTCACAATTTTTGGGTCACATTTTTCCATAAGAAAACCTTGAGGGCTTTTTAAGTAACATTTATGGCAGATGTTGACCTTTTACTACTTTGTCATGTGGAACATTATTTACAAAGTACTACAGTATATCTGATTTTTATCTTTGCTGCTGCGTATGTTATTCACCCGAGATGTATTGTGACGGGTAAAATGTAAATCACTCTATCTACATGCAAAACATGCGCCAGAGAGATGTATTTTAAAACAGAAATACAGCAAGATAAGCTGGATGATCTTTAGCTAATTAAATGAAATAATGTCCAGGTGTTTTGCTAAATTACACTGATTATCTAAGGCTGGCTGTCAAATTGACCCTTTGTCATATATTTGTAGAGAGAAGTTGTGTTGTGAGGAAACGCCAGGGAGTAGAATCACTACTCGAGTAAAAGTCAGTAGATGTACTCTTAAATAAAAGTACTGGAGGTAGTCAGTAACTTTATATCACGGAACAGATTCATTTAATCTTTTTTGGGAGTGATTTGTTGATTTTTGTAGTTTATTTTATTCATTCACTTTTTAACCTTGTTTTGCTCCATTTCTTCATCACTTGATTTTTTTTTCCCTTTTTGCTTATTTTTTGGTTCATTTTGTTGATTATTTTGTTAGTTTTGCAGGATGACTGTTCATTTTTCCTTCACATTTTTTCATTTTCCTTCACATTTGTTCATTTTCTTGGTTATTTTTGTTCAACTTGTTCTTTGTTAATTTCGTGGATAGTTTGACTTCTTTTTGTGCAGTTTTGTTGATATTGATGATTATTTGGTTCATTATTTTCTTGGCTATTTTGTTCAGTATGAAGATAATTTTCATCCTTTCTTTTTTCTTCAATGTTCATTGTTTTCATTTTTAAGTATTTTGTTTTTTTGTTGATGATTTTGTTCCTTTTTTCCACACGACACATTTTCTCTTGACAAATACTTGACAAAGAGTCAATTTGACCCAAATACCACATGAGGGTTAAACTTACAGTCAGCACGAAATTGAACAATTTTTATGTAAATTCATTATTCTAATTCAAATAGAGGGAGAGAGTTCTTCCATTTGTTTTGTTCACATACAGACCTAAAAGTCGACCCAACATACGATAGTTTTTATGTTGTAAGAGACAGAGTTCATGTGGATTTTATGCTACTTTGTGATGTTTTTTGTATGTTTATGTTCTGGTGAGATAAGAATTTATCTTTTGAGTCTTGAGCTGAACAACAGGATCTTACATGAGTCTTGATCAAAAGAACAAATGTGATGTTACAGTCTAATTTCTGGGAACACATTAAGTGAGACAATACTGTTTTCTGAAGGTGATACAGATGAACTTTAGAGAGAACAAACCTCCACCAAGGCAGCTCAGTTTACCCACAGTGAGAAAATCATCTGTCCCATGTGCTGTTCATTTTGCAAACACCAAATAGAGCCATTTGGCTGTTTCCTGCAATTCAGTTAGTCAGTTCTGGTGGTAAAATCCTGCGTCCATAGAGTGATGCTCGACCTTCACCCAAAATTTCATCAAAAATTTTGTTTTGCAAGAAGTTGCTAACGACACATACAAACAAACCAACATTGGCAAAACATTACCCTCGTAGATTAATAAACTGCAGGTCACGGAACATGCTTTTGAATTTATAGACTGGTCATGCTAAATGTATATAAAATGGTATGTAAATATTATTTTAAGCTTCCTCGTGTTAGGAAGTTAGAAAACCCTAAAGAACATGTTTTTAGAGGTGACTTGTGTTTGGATGTAAACGTAGTCCAAGTAAAAAAAATCTTTTTACTCAACAAATATTGAGTACAATTTAATGACAAGTATAGAAAAATACAAACAGTTGCTTAAGTAGTGAGTTTTGGGGCACTTTGTAACAGGAAGTAGAGTTAACTTGAAACCTACTGTAATTTTTTACTAAGAGTTTCTGTATAGAAACAAATATACTTCCACATTTGTGAAAGTCTGTCCAATTTTGACATACTACATTCTACTGTTTTAACTGATCAGAGGAGGTACATGATGTACATTTCTCATTTAAATGAAGAATCTGTGCAGTTTATTCAATTCCTACACAAACATGGTTGTTTTAAAAAAACAGTTTCCTACTAAACATTGTGCCAAACACTGAGCTAAAGTTATTATGGCATGTACTTTTCTTCCACCTAAAAGCAACACCAGAAAGAGAATCAGATGAGGGGAAGTGTGAGCAGCCTCGCAGTAGCAGGAAGTGAAACATTTGACGAAACTCTCGCTGTGAGGAAGTGTTCTTCACTGATGAGGATATAACCAAGCAGTGAAGGTATATGAAGGATAACTGGAGGTCTCACTGGACGCTGACGACTTTCCACTTTAACACCTTTAAATGAGGCACTACAGCATTATCACAAGAGTAGCCGACAGGTAGGTGCTGTGAATTTCTGGCTGACGGAGTGTGATGCGAGTCCCATTGCTCATCATTTTCCAATCGAGGGTTCTATCAAGAGGCTTCTCAGATAAAGATTCACTGATGACGTGAAGTCTGACTCACAGCCTGTTGGTCAGTCATTACCTGAACAATCATAAGACAAAAACATGCTGTTGTGTTTCCTTTTTGTGTTATATTGCAGAATATTTTACAGAAATGTGACAAAAACATCTACAAGTGGATTTAGGTTATTCAGTAAATGTTCACACGGAAAATACACCAGAACTGTAAAACATAAGTGGAGAAATAGTCTTAGAAGCTGTAGTTAGGACTATTTTTCTTAAATTAAAGTCAAATAAAGTCCCAATTAATTGCTTGATGAGAACATACTGTTCACTCTTTATAACAGTTGTATCTGTTCTTGACTTTATCAAATCTAGGTAAGTGAAATAATTACCACAGATTTTTTTGACTGAATAGTTTAAAGAGCTTTTGGGCTACACTTAGACATTGTAGACTTTTTTTTTCTCTTCCATACTGTTTCTAAAATAGATATTTCTTTTGAATTTTGTTTGCTGTACACACTATTCAAGCTGTACCTGAATTATTTTATGTCACTGGGCAAAAAAATCCATAATTACCTTTGAGCGGTTTGTAATCCAGGTGGTTTGAAACATAAATCCGATCGACTTCTCTAAACTCTAACCTGTAAACTCTAAATGGTAGTTATCATCACTGTTCAGGTTAAGTCAGATGTGACTACTGCTCTATTCTGCGTCTCAGTTTGAAGTTTGGAAAAGTGATGTCTATCTATCCACAGTTAATGTACAAGAAAAGATAGGTATTGTTTATTACACATTAATATGAAGCTTGAGGACAAATTACCATGACCCAACTCAACCAAGTGCAGGACACTCAATAAATCTACTAATAAAATACACTTTGTGAGCTATAAAAGAAGAGAGCATATACAGTACATACAATAAATATCTTTATTGAATGAATGGACACAAATGCAAGAAAACAGGTACATTAAAAAAAACATTTTTATTATTTTTTGCAAAGTATTTTGACAAATGCCCAACCCCACGTCAATTCCTCACTGGGGTAATTTTGCTCCAGTTTAACATCTTCCGCTGTGACGTATAGTTTGCTTTAATATTAAAGTAGCTTCCCCAACATTGACCAGATGTCAGTATAAATGCCTGTAAATAAACACAGTATATTTTTCGTATCCATATTTATCGATTGTACTATTAAAAAAAACATGCTAATGTGTTCGCAACCACTCTCGCAAGCATTAGTAGACATTTACATTCTGATGGTGCGGTCGTGCATTTGAACAGACCTCAGACTCTTTTTTTTTCAAAGTGGCTGCTCACTCTTATCACACTCTATTCATGGAACTCACCACACAGCCCAGAATTTTGCATGTCACGGAAAAAAAAACATCTGAGTCATGGAGTAAACTGTGTCATTTGGCCTTTGCCTAGATATGCTCAGGCTGAAAAACTACCAGATGAGGCACAAAGGGTCAAACTCATCACTTTGGTATGTTTCCCTATTAGTCTGACATTGAGAGATGAATGGAGGAAGAAAAAAATGATAATACTCCAACTACACATGCATTAATTGATACAGATGTGGGTGATAGATGTTTAAAGCTTGTTGTACTGTATGGTTCTATTTTCAACCTGATTATCTCTTCACAACTATAAAGATCATAAAGAAAAGTAGCCAAAAATGAATGAAACTGAACACTTAGGCATAACTGTGCAGTCACTGAACTTTCTTTTTTTTTCTTTATATTTTGGTCTCTTTTCCCTTTTTTCTTTGCTGTTGTTGAGTTCCTAACGTCACTGACTCTTCATGTTTCCAGCATTTTCAAATACTCCCCTGTACTGGTTTGTTGTTTATTCCTCCACTGCCTAAAAATGTCCAATTTTTAAAAAACCCCAAGGAACAACAGGCTGTAGCTTATCTGTAAATGACTTAAGATAAACAAATGTGTGCATAAATGAGCATTCCTGGTCAGTCTTACCATTGCCTTCAATGACATCACCTCATAATATTTTCTGTAATAGGTTAACACTTGTTTAGAGGGTTTTATTTGCAGGAAAGGAATATACTTATATTTGTGTAACCCTGACTTATTGGTTGTTCAAAATGCCCCAAGTCGCTCAGTCCTGTGGGTGTTTGAAGGTTAAAGTTAAGGTTGTAAAAACTTTTCTTATCCTCTCATCAGTAAAACAGTATACACTTTTAAAAATAAATAACAGGATAAACTCGTTGAGGTGTAACAGTGTCTCATTTTTCATTTCTTGCATTTTGCTGAAGCTTTTATAAAATACTAAATTATTTGCTGCCCAAACAAACTTTGGGAATGGATACCTTATAAATCATGAGACATCATTATCAACCAACCCAAATTTGAGCGAGGACCACCGAACCACGATCAGGAAGAAAATATTTCACATTTAAGACAGCGTTAAATAGGTGAGAAGGATTTGTCTTACATTATTTTTTTTAAATGTATTTATTTGAAAGGGGACGGTGCAATTTAATGTACATTCACAATACAATGAAAGTAAACATAAACAAGCCAGATTATAGCCAAATGGCTAATTTCCATCTGCTGCCCCATGTTAGATGTTCCCTAATGAGAGAAAACGCAACTTAAAAACATATTTATCAAATTCCATCATTAAAAAAGTAATCTAAACATGCGCATTGCGCAAAGAAAGAGATATTACACAAAACATGACAAATGATTGTACATTCCCTTATATGTTGTACTTCATGAAAAGCAAACATTGTGCATACCCATACTGTATATATTCACTGTATGTTGTAGTGTTCACACAGACTCTGAATTTAATCACACACCAACACTCACTGGTTTTTCTCACAGCACTGTTAAAGCCTCTGTTCAGCATCTAAAGCTCTCTTCCTTTGCTTTTCTCTGCTTTGAATTTGAAACCTGTGGTTTAGGGACACCTTACACTGCCAGTGTCCAGCTCAGAAAGCACATGGCATGATGCTTCCCAGGAGATAAAAGCCATTTTCTAACCTCAGATTTGCAGGGTTACCTGAATTTATCTGGGAGCATGTCAGATATAGACTCCTGCTTCTGGGCAGAAAAGATAAATAATAAGATACAAAAAAAAGACAAGAATACAGCCTTTCAGTGAGTTCAGCTTTCACAGATTACAAATTTAGAGGCCTTGCGGCAGGAAAAGAGGAGCAGAGGAGGATGCAGAAGTAGCATGTGCTTTTAAAGATAGCCTTGTGCTATTTACATAGATCGTATGAGGGCAGAGACTGACAGGATGACGTGCTGCAGCTTGTAGACCACAGCCCTTGGTGACTTGACTAAGCACACCCTCGAATCCACCAAAGAGCTCGCCACGCCCACACTACTGGGCCCCACAAGTGAACTTCTCTTTCGTCTTCCTTGAGTTACTTTCTGTTCGTCTGAGTGCTCTCCCCTTTTATTTTAGAGTTTAGAGACACAGGCAGGGATGGCGGAGCTGGAGGGCTTGGAGTTTGGGAAGTCAGACTTTGTGCTGCTGGATGAGGTGACGATGGAGCAGTTCATGGAAAATCTGAAGTTGAGGTAAGTATTGAGATACAGTTATGATGGAGGAAGGGAGGGGTGATGGTGAAAGAAGATGAACAGCGTTATGTTTCATACATATTTGATTTAAATTTAACTTTCGTCTGTCGAGTTGCATGTTTAAAGGATTATATGGATGTAAATGAGTAAGAATAAGTTCGTTATTAACACCTGTCTCTTACAAACCCTTAATGTGCCCATGATGTGCTTTTACATTTTTTCTGACTTTTCTACCATGTTGCAAAGGGGAATTCTCATCTTAAACATGCCAGAAAGTCCAAAACACAAAGTCTACTGTACCTAACTGCTGGAAATCCTTTTGTGAAGCAAATCACATTTCACAAGTCTTGCAAAGTTAATTTTTTTAAACTGTGTCTCACTATGTTACTGTGTTACTGTGATGTTATAGTGAGCCAGACTCCCCTACATTGTCATTCTCATTGTAGCAGTGGCTAAGGGTTAGGCTGGTGTTAGCCTCCAGGAGAAAGTAAACATCTGTAACAGTTACAACCATACACTGTATATATTAGTGGACAAAGTAACTGCGATGTTACCCATTGGTTTGTTAATGACCGTTTTGGGGTCAATTGGGTTGTTACTTCCTGGATGATATTTTGGGGTCAAAAACAGGATATAGCCATATTTGGACAAATGGTGGCAGAGTTACAGGAGTGTAGTATGTCAGGGGTGTTATGGGTAAACTATTGCTAACCGGTAGCCTACTGACGCTGCAAAACATCACTAAGCATTGCCAAACAAAGTCATATTACAGCCTTGTTAGTGTAAACACTGAACAACAACTACAGTTAAGCATATCTCAGGTAAAACTATGTTCTATTGAATATATAGAAGAGTCAAAGGACCAACTCAATATGACCCCACTGGCGAGTTGAGTTTCCATAGCAACGTGAGTCAAATCCCAGCACGGCAGTGATTTGTTGGATTATTTGCTGTAATGTCTTAATAACAAAAAAGGTAAAGACTTAACATTTAACACTTGCCAAATATCAAATAAAACCTTTGAGACAATGATTACTCATGAAAAAAATGTATTCACTTTCAGAGAGAGTCCAGTTTAACTCTGTGGGAGTAGGGCCTTCTCACTGAAAGGTGCCCCAGTGGCCAGCAGCGGTATTACAACTTTAAGTTACTTCCACTTCAGTGTCACTGAACAGCCCCAGTCATTGCCCACTGGTTACAATGGCAAACTGAATGGACCAGCATCTGTCAACAGCTTTATGACGAACAGCCATTGTTAACAGAGATGCACAGTTCACCTCCTTTGCTCTTAGCAGAGTCACAGTTGCCGTTAGTATGGTGGATGGTGTGTCCTGCTACCTGCACAGTGGTGTTGAGATATTTTTCAGGTTTTGGATGCAGTGTATTGAATGCTGGCTAGCCCATCGGCAGCCTAAGCAGGGCCCCACGCAGCTCAGTTGACCGAGTGGAGCAGCCGGAGTGGGGCACACATGGTTCTGCATTCTGACCTGGGCAGATGTGGATCAGCAGACACATAGCTCCGTGCCGTGTAGCTCAGAAGACTGAGCGAGGTTACATCCGGTTCAGAAGCCAGAGTGGGGGACACGTGACTCTGCAACACCACTAATAATAGTAATCGCAACATTTGTTCGCTATTAATTTATTTCTTGCAGCGCTCAGAAACTTAGAGGGACGTAAGATTGTATTTGACAGCAGCCTCCACCAGACTTCTATTGTTTACACAAAAGAGCTACCTAGTGAAACTCTTCCCCTTTGTGGAAAACTAAATAAGGTATATCCATTTATTTTAGGAAGAGGGCTCCCCACTTGCAATCTCGTGTTTTCATTCTAAAATAGTTAGACTATTTTGAGTTATGAGGTGCAAAGATAATCTAAGATTGAAATTATATTGCTGCAAATGGGCAAGACTGTGGGCATTTTAACATTTCTTACAAAAGCACGAGTTGACAACATTCTGATAGTGTAACTAATTCCACCTTCAGTTTCCTGCTTGTCCTCATGGGTCATACATAGACATGCAGTTTACCGACCAGCTCTCATATTATCCACGTAATGGTTACAGCACAAAACCCAAAATTCTTACCAAGCAACTTCACATCATGTTTTGATATGTCGAGGTACAGATAATGAACCACCTTGCTCCTGGGATCTTACACTTCTTGCCACTGTTTTTGAGTGTTTGTTTATTTTTTATTTTTTTCGTCTCAGTTCCTCCATTTTTCCCAGGGGTATCATCAGTTCAAGCAAAAATCACACTTCTGCTCAACAGACATTGCAATATGTCAACAGGTGTAAACACATTCTCATAAGGTGTAGATTTAGACAAAATAATCTACACTTCTTCTGACACTGACACACAACAGATGGCAGGTTTTTCACACACGCTCCACTTGAGCAGACTTGCCCGGTGTAAAGGGATCAGCAGGTGTGATGACCTGAAGGTTCAGCTGCTACTTGTGCCAGCATTAATGAAAGGCATTTTTTTTCTTTTTTTGTGTGTGCTTGCACTGGCAAAACACATGAGTTGGCATCTTTATGAGGTTTCTTCACTTGTTTGCAAAAGGCATAATCTCACATAATGTAACAGATTGTTCCACATTTTGGCTTGATACATTTAAAATGTATGGAATCTTTTGCTCAGTTCAGGGAAGGAAACGGGCTGAGGCTAAATCTGAATGATCGACATGGTATTTTTAGCGTATGTAAAAGAAGGATGTGCCCCTAAGCCACTGGTCAGCAAATTGCCAGTAAGAAGGATGGGGTAACTTCTCCATTATTTGGCAACAAACAAATTCTTACTTAAAATAAACCTCAAATTTGCTGCAGTAATCCTAAAGCAACATTTCTGCCTTCAGGAGTGATTTTTCATTTGTAAAACAGCTAACAGTTTTTTCACTGACTCTTATGCATTCTTTTCCAGGACCAGTTATTGAATTAAGACACTTGGAAACCAAAACTTAACTTCAATTCAATTCAAAGAACTTTATTTGTCCCTGAGGGGCAATTGACACTGTCATGTCAGTCAAGAGGCCAGGGATTCCAAAATTTTTCATTAAATGGAAATACCAACCATAACCTGGGACAAGTTTTCATGGCTAAATTCAGTCCCTTGAATACATGAGAGTTATTGTTTGCCTGAAAATGTGTTTCAAGTGACTCCAAATCTGTTACAAAGTGCCAGATAATTACCTTAAAATATTATCCTACAGTAATATACAGTATTCCTCTGTAATGTAGCCTTGACTTAAATAATATTTCCTCCCAATAAATGCATGATAAGCTAAAAAAAAATTGAATTGCTGCATGTTTTAAAGTCTATTTTTAAGAATGGAAACAGATGTGGTGTAGAAATATTTCAAAATTATACTTAAGCTCACATCTTAAGCAAATGGGTATTTTTATCTATTTCCCTGTACCAGAAAGTGTCTTATGGTAATCTTAACACAAGATAGTGGAATATATTATGCGTTATTGTGACATTTCCTGCTAGTTTTCTGTAAATTCTGGAGCATAAAGGCTGTGCAATCAGCTCATAACATGTCCCTGCTCAGTCCATGACTCTGAAATAGGACTAAAATAGATAAGCCACCTCCTGTGATGGGACACAGTTTATGTTTCTAGTCCCAAACCTAACCAGTGTTTACTGAGTGCAGATAAATCAGGTCTACCTGGAACATGCTGACCCAGATGATGTTCAGTCACTTGTACACAACAGAGTGTTGGAAAACTACAGTACATACCTGCAGAAAGAGAAGGTACAGAACAACCTGTTATTTATTTAGCACCTCTACTTACCCCTGTCACAAATTATTTTTACTCCTCACATCTCATCAAACACCACGAAAAGTTACACAAAACTCTGACGCCCCTTGAACCTCAAGTTTCATTTCCTGCTTTAGGTGTAGCTGCACTTGTGTCACTTCCTGTCACCGGTGACATAAAGGAGGATCTTTTGACTTTTTAGATATTTTTACAGTAGGTGTGAAAACACCACAGGAAAAAGAGGACGGAAACGCTGTTGTCTTGAAATAAACAGAAAATCAAGTATAAAATACTGCATACATAATATTTCACATTGATTTAAGGCAGATTTAATCCATAAGTGTATGTGATTGCCAGGTTTGAGAAGGGCCGTATCTACACCTACATTGGAGAAGTGGTGGTTTCTGTGAACCCATACAGACAGATGGACATTTTTGGGAAAGACACCATTGAAGCATATCGAGGCCGGGAGCTGTACGAAAACCCTCCTCACCTGTATGCAGTGTCGGACGCTGCCTATAAGGCCATGAAAAGACGAGCCAAAGACACCTGCATCGTCATATCAGGTGAGTCTCTCTTGCACTTTCTGTATCACAGTGTGCATCATATTTTCAATTTCTATGAAAGTCAATATGTCATTCCACTCCAACACAACTGAGCTACTTTTCCATCATTACGGTCATTTAATTATTTTGCATGGCAATCATACGGGGCACTGCGTGATTATTAGGATGAAAATTAAACTATGTGAAAAAGATGCCCTCTCTCTTTCACTGCAGACCATTCCTCAATAGCAGTAACCATGTTTTTGTTGAGTAAGTCATGATTATTAATTCATTATTTGGATTGTGTATGTGGTTTGGCTGCGCTTTGTCTTTTTTTTCCCCTGTGTTGAGGTCAGTTGCTCATTAGGTCTAGTAAAAGTTGATTTGGTCCTTAGCAGTGAGTTTGCAGGGCAGTGAGAGGCAGATTTCTGTAGCTTTGACATATTGGTTAGAACCAGGATACTCAGGCTTGGTTGTGACCACAGAATTAGTTTTATGTGAGCATAAATCATATAGGGTTGTTATTTAGTATAATGTGTATTATTAGTGTGACTAGTCTCAGGTTGTACTCCCCCTCCCCCTTTCCTTTTCCAGTCAAAGGGCTGATCCAGCTAAGAGTGAGAAGGCAAAAATATAAGAGAAAGATGTCTTTTTTCTACTTTAAATTCAAGTTAGTTTGCTTGAATCCCTTGGGCCTGGTTTTTTCTGTGTGATCACACTTTTTTATCAATGAACATCACTTTTTTTAAACTTATATCTGCATGTTATGGCAGCACATTGCATTCACTGAAGAAAATTAGTTTTAGAGTCTGCATCTCTTCTTTTCTAGTAGTTACAAGATCTTTTCTCATAATTATACATTATATTGTAATGAAGAGACACTGTATTGTACATTATTTTGTAATTATCAGAAAAGTTAAATGCTCTCAGCTTTCATCTTTGCTACAGACAGGAGATAATGTGGCACTGTCAGATTTCATATGCATTTATTTCTTTCCTGGACTGAGACACTGGAAAATTTTAATGTTTCTTAGTGAGGACGGCATTAATATTAGTATATAACAGTATGAAGACGTCTCAAATCATTGGGATTGTTGAGGGGGAGGGTCTATTAGAAACCGATCCCTTCCTGCAGGAGCAGTCAGACCATGGAATGCTTCATAGATATAAATATATGCATTTCAAATGCATCCAGGCTGGTGTTCTGACATGTTACTTTATCTTTCAGAATCACATACCAAGGGGTTAATGCACATGAAATATATCAGATACATCATATAACAGAAATGTGCATAATCCCATACTTTCCAAATACTGCAAAAATAGTCAATAGTTACAAACCCAAGGGGCAGTGAAAGCACCACAGACATATCTCATAACTACAAGACCCATAAGTCATAATTACGAGATCTGTAAGTTATTATGAATTACGGATGTCGTAATTATGAAATAGTGGGTCTAATTTTTTTTGTTCAATGCCTGTAGACCTGCTTCATTTCAACAATGTTTTGAACAATTGGTGCGAACCTCATCTTCGAGCCCTCACAAAGATTTGACGGGCTACAATAAAAACTGAAAAGAGATAAAAGGAAGAAGGAAAAATGTGACACTGTTTGACATGAGACCATTGTGAACCTTTGTCTTGACAATTTTGAAACACAAAGGTCATTTCTAAACATAATGATGTTCATCAGACTTTTAGCATATGTAGGATGTTGTTGTTTATACACATTTATGTTAGCAGTTAGCCTGGCAAGCACAAGTTAGTTAGCAGGGATAGAATTCGCTTTTGTGTTGAATAGATGCAAAGTAGCCAAGGTGATTATTACAAGACATGTTTCAGATATTTTGTAGGTTCCTCAGTGATCCAAACAAGGCTCATTTGATTTTGCTAATACCCAGTGGTTCTTTCTGTCAGTGGTTCTATGTATTTTTGGTATGCTGTTTGAAATATTTGGCATCACAGATGAGTTTAAATGATGCTTTTTGTATTAAATGAGTGCTCTTAAGTTACTCTAAGTGGGCATTTTAATGCTGTACATTTATTTTTAAATTTGTCACCTGGTTGGTGGTTTTGCCTAATTAACTGAAGCAACTTTAAACCATTAGACATTTTGTTTGTTTCTTTTTTTCATTGACTCATTGAAGTACAAGTGCTGCTCTCACTACTCTCTACATTTAATCAACACCATGTATTTGTCTCCCCATTTAATTATCTGTTAATTTGCTATATTTGAATTGCTGAATTCATTTATTGGTGTTGTGAAATATTTTCTGTTCTTGTTTCAGGTGAAAGTGGGGCAGGGAAAACAGAAGCCAGTAAATACATCATGCAGTACATCGCAGCCATCACAAACCCGAGTCAGAGAGCTGAGGTGGAGAGGTATGAAGCGGTGCTTTCATATTCAGGTTCAAAGATCACAACAATCAAGAGTATAGTTGTATTCTGACATCTCTGGATCTTCCTGGGAAAGTTCAGGACTGAACACCAAATATCAAACCTTCTGTTTGTGGTGAATCATTACCACATCAAATTCTGCATGAAAGGAACACAAAATGAACACAGTAATGAAGAAAATTAACTAAATAAATGTGACCAAGTAATGCTAAAAGTACAGGGCTCACTGAAATCAGACTTGAGCATAAAGGAAGTTGCCAGAAAATTAATAACTGTTTAAAATACCACTGCAAAAAAAGTCACTTTGACCAGAATAAAGCCATATTCGAATATTCAAATTTACCTGTACACAGTAGGCAACCATGCAAACCATGCAACAAATAAAATCACACCTTTAACACAGCATGAAATTGTCCTAAAAAATCTGAGTAAAAAAAGTGAAGCTGAATTGCTACAGTAAAATAACCATAAAATCTATTAAATCTTCAAAAAACAATGATGGGCTCCTTTGTTGATGCTGTTGTACTGTATAAACTACAAAGCATAAAAACACTTCAGCATACAACAAAAGCATTACAAACATTTTAAAAAGAACATAGGAATAAGGTCACTAATATACCTTGTTAAGCCTTGTTTTCTACCTACATTAAGGAAAACACTAATGTTAAAGTGAATACATTTTGTTTAATCAAAACATATGTGGATGCAAAAGCATGTCACGAAACATAGGATCAATGTACCTTGTTAAACTGAAACATAATCCTGCCTCTGAGACAGAGACATGCAAGTGACTTTGATCTGCACTGATAAAGGATTATGTTAATATAACTTCAAGTGATTTACATATAATATGAAACAGTCAAAAGGCTGAACTCAGCTGCATTCTCTCAGGCGTGTGCTAGGCTACAGTAGGTTCACACTGCAGGTGCAAGTGGCTCAAATCTGATTTTTTTGCCAATGTCAGTCTTTTTCTTGGCAAACGCTTGGAATCTGATTATAAATCCAATTTGAGCCACTTCCATAAATGGTCTCAAATCAGATACAGATATGCCATTTTGCAATGCAATCTGAGTTTCAACTGTCATATTGGAATTGATGTGACTTGCGTCATAATTTTGTGCTGACAAAAGGTGCTTCTCAATTCCTTAAATGCAATCATTGGTCTTCAGTCCTCTGTCCTCGGGGAGCGTCTTAGTCATGCACACCAGAGATACATGCCGAGGATGTTTATTATCAGACTGGAGGACAGAGGAACAAGGCAGCAGCAGCAGCATATCAACGACAAGTCCTTTCAATCCGTCAATCATTCGATCTTCCATTTAAAGCAAAAAATAGAAAAAAACAACTCAATTTTTGCTTCTAAAACCAAAATGAAAAAATGGATAATGCCTCATTTTCTGATTTAGTGCTCAAATTGACAGTGCAGAGAATGAGACAACTTGTTTTTTCTATGTCGATTATTTTGTTTCTGACACCGGATGTGATCCGGGAGTGATGAATGAATGAATGAGCTTTATTGTCATTGTTAAATGTTTCCATCAGCAACGAATCTGGTGAGTTTGGGAAAACACACTGCTCCAGTGGCTACTTATCTTTAAAGTAGAGTGACTGTATTCTGATTACCGAAAACTGGGACACTCAGCCCGGCAATGAGCTCCTTAAGTGATACTCGAAGTTTACTCATCAATGCCTTATAATTTCAATACATTTAACACATGCCTGCTTTGTACGGACAGTAGATTGTTATATTACAAAATGCTATATATATTATTCTATAACCAAAGACACAAAAAACAGGCCATGTCCTGGGAAGACAGGACGTCGGGTCACCCTACGTTAAAGTGACCGTGGCATGCTAATTTACATTGTTTTAATTTTAATCTTGAGCACCTCCTCATTAACTTTGCATGACACTTATATGAACCTTCTTAAGTCATATCTGATTTCAGTGTGACTTCATCAGATCAGTGTCCAGCTCTGTTTGAGTGGTATTTGTGTCTATGGTGAACATGTGAACACCATGGACTAAAACTGAACAACAAAAAGAAAGTGGGAGCAGGTTGTTGTGTGCATTGCTCTGAGTAGGATCAGACACAGAGCCACAGCTTTGCATTTGCTACTTTAAGGCTGATGATGTATCTGAATCAGTGATTAGAATCTGTGTCTGTTTAGATGTGAAATAGTCCTGTGTCCCTTTTCAGATTTAAGTAAATACAGCGCATTTATTATTTTTGTAGTACTGTGCCTTCAGTCAGATTTTAATTGACCAGATGCAGCGCAGGTTTTACCTGTAGACATGATCTCTGTCCAGGTAGTTAGAGAGCGGGCAGAAGCTCATCACGAAGTTAAACGTTTGACAAATATTAACTGAGTATAATTGTCTAGTATTTCTATTTCTGTTTTATTTTAAGAGGCAGATTTTCATGATGACTTCTTAATTGTACAACCCAAATTCGAAAAAGTTTGGACAGTCTAGAACATTAGACAGCAAATAAAAAATAATTGTGCATTTCTAAAATTGTACTTTGACTTGTATTACTTTATAAAGTATATTCAGTCAGTTCCGTCCAGATCCAGATCCAGATCCAGTCGTAACATAATGCACGGTGATCACAGCCTGTGGTGATAATATGACTCAGCTGAGTGTCAGGTATATCCAGTCTTGAGAAAGTTTAGTTTTGAAAATGTCAGCAATTTTCTGCATATGAAATGACAACATGAAGATGTGCACCGTGTCTTTCATCCTGACAGTCTAAACCTCTGCTCCTAAACACGCTCCTTATGAACCAAATCATGTTTAAAATCAACCTGTTCACATCAGGTATTTTTAAGTCACATTGTTTTTTTTTTTAACACTTTTAAATCATTTTTAGCCCTTATTTGTCCCTGTCTGAATGATTTCTATATATGTGGCAGATCCAATTTGATGAAAGTCTGTGTATTTTCTAATAAAATGACACTGACTGGAAACACGTTGTGTTCATACCGTATATAAATAAAAAAAATGCACCATTATTTTTTATTTACTATTTTCCATACTGTCTGATTTCTGATTTGCACTGTAGATGTTTCTGATATTATTAACTGAAAACCCACTCTTAATTAACATCAGCAAATCATCAGGATGCTCAGCAGGGGTTTAAAACTGACACATGATCCGACAAGGCTTTGTGCAACAAAACTTATGAAAACTTATGAAAACCTTCATCTTAATGATGTTGAGATGTGAAGGTGTCAGTCAGTATAGTGGACACACAGCGCAGTTCACCTGTGTGTAACAGCTGCCTCTCTGTAGCTGTTGAGCAGTGTTCAGGTGTGTGTTCACACTTAAAGCATCAGATATTTTTGTTATTTATATCTCTGCGTCCACATTTCAGAGATCCATTATTTGTTAATTGTTATTTTCCAGATTGTCTGAACATTTTTTTAAATTTGGGCCATAATGTGTCAGTAGTAATGTTATGCATGTTATATTTCATGCAGACATAAGATCGTGGATTTAGTTGTTTTACTGAACTACTACAGCCTCAAACTGAAGAAATTGTTCTGTTTGTTAAGTCTGTACAGTTCCTGCACAGATTAGCTTAGTGCAGCAGCTGATCTGCACAGAAACTGTACAGATCAGCTTAAATGTCAAATTTTGATGTTACTCTACTTTCTTCTTTTTCTTGTGGCTCTTCCTCTCATGGTTTCATCGATAATAATGTAATACATCAGTGTGAAAAATGTGCTGCTGAAGTCAAACTGCGTGTTGGAGGCCTTTGGGAACGCCAAGACAAATCGGAACGACAACTCCAGCCGCTTTGGCAAGTACATGGACATCAACTTCAACTTCAACGGTGATCCCACAGGAGGACACATCAACAACTACCTCCTGGAGAAGGTGAGGGCACCGGGGCAGATTGATAGAGGGACTTTCACTGCATGCAGAAGTACCAGGAGGGGGCAGTGTCTGGATTTTCTGCGTTCTGGTGGCATCAAGGTCTTTGCTGCATGAATTTGAGGGGGAAGCAAAATAATAAAGATAATTAACAGAATACGCAACAAAATGGAGAAAAATATACAAAACTGAGACCAAAAATTGAATATAAACTGACAATACCTTTTTTCAGCTGTAAATAAATCCAAATATCATGTAAGTTTTAAATGCTTTTTACACTTTAAACGTAGAAGATGATATGTGGAAGAATGAAGACCATATTTTGTTAATAAAAACAAACAAAATAATCACTATATGATTAAAGTGAACAAAAATGAACAACATAATCCCCACAAAGAAGAAAAGTTGACAAATCAATCTAAAAATGAAAAAAAAAAACATACTGTAGTTATCAAGGAGGTAAGCAATAATGACTAAATGTTCAAGAAAATGAACAAAATAACCATCAAAATACATAAAAATGTGCAACAAATTTGACAAAAAAAAACAAAACAAAAAATTGTTGGAAAGTGAAGTGATAACTTTTTAAATGTCAACAAATCCACATATCATAAACACAGTGAATTTGAATTTTAACTGCTTTATTGAAATGGACAAATGCAAATACTATTAATACAGAGGAATCTATGACCTAGAGAAATATTCAGAAAAGAATAATATGACTTTTGGGACTGAGGGAAAAGTACTAAAAAGTTCTCCTCATTAATAGTTTTTAAATTAAATCCTTTCTTCTGAATATGAATGTTTCATGAGGTGGTGAAATAGAGATGTGAGGGAACATCCATGAATAGATCTGTCTGTGAAAGCAGCATGCTGCCGCTGCAGAGCGTTAATAAATGGCTCACCTGGGGCTTCTCGACGCTGCTGTATTTATCCTCTGTGTTAAAGAAGCGTCTGGCACTCAGAGCTATGTGAATGATGAAGCCACAATTCCTTCTCAAAGGGCAGAAATAACCTCACTTTGTCTCTGAGTTGTCATGTCTCACAAGTGGAGCCTCTGTGGCATTTGCCTTGAGGAAATAACACAAACTGCAGTAATTAAACAATGCTGATGATCAGATGTTGGTAATTTTCAGTGGTCCTCCTAAGACAGCAAGATATTTTTGACATTTTGAGTAGATATGTTGGGGGATAAATGACAGAAATATGGTCACCTTCACATAACATCAGAAGTGGGTTGCACTCAAATCTCTCTCGCTGTCCGTCTCTTGAGACGATGACTACACCAGTGTTGGAGGTATTGCTTGATGCCTGCATTTGTGACTTGCAAGGCCAATCCTGGATCTGCACACTCGGCCACATGTTGTGCAGGTAAATTCATCAGTGTGGGCAGGGGCCGGGTCGATACTTCCATTTATCTTTGTTAACTAAGGTTGTATGCTACCCTTATTCCTGTCTCCACTCTGGATACCCCTCTGTGAACTAGATTTCTCCAGGCGTTCTGACTTTGGGCTGCTTCCTACCAGGAAGCAACTGCAATGCCTGACTTTTTTAGGTTTTTCTTGAGGACATCTTTGAATCTGAATTTCTGGCCACCTTTCCTGCATGCGCCTTCTTCCAGTTGACTATAAAAGATGTCCTTTGGCGGCCTTCCATCCTTCATATGAGCAACATCTACAACCCAACACAACTGTGTCCGCAGGGCTATGGTGGATACTGATGGCATGTTGGCTTTGAAGAGGACCTCAGTGTTTGGAACTCTGTCTTGCCATCTAATCTGTATTAGACTCCTTAGGTGACGTTGCTGCAGTTTGTCTAGCTGCTTGATGTGTCACTGGTATGGAGACCATGTTTCACAGCCATATAACGGAGCTGAGATTACTACCGCCCTTGGTGGATAGTCTGCTTTGGGACCAGAGACGACCTTTGAGCCTCCCAAAGGCTATGCTGGCTTTTCTTATTCTGGACTTGATCTCAAGATCCAGGCTGCCATCAGATGCCATGATACTACCAAGGTATCAAAAGCTGCTCACAGGGTTGAGTTTATGCTCATCAATGTAGATGGATGGTTCTTTGGGGATTTGGCCTCTTTGAGGTTGGTGAAGGACCTCAGTCTTCTTCAGGCTGATTGTCAGGCCAAAGTTTTTGGCTGCAAGTGCAAAGCAGGTGGTCACTCTTTGTAGATCCGTCTTAGTGTGGGCTACTAATGCACAGTCATCTGCAAATTGGCGGTCATAAATCATGACTCTGCATGTCTTGGTTCTAGCCTTTAATCATGCAAGATTCAAGAGCCCTCCATCTCCAGCCTGAGTCTGCACCAATGCAGGCCTCTTCCATCATTACAGCAATAAAGAGCCCAACGAGCATTGGGGCCAGGACACAGCCCTGTTTGACACCGTTGGTTATGGGAAAAGGTCTGAGAGTTCCCCATTTACATTCACCCATCCCCTCATGTTTTGTTGGAATTGCCTGATGATGTTTGTTAGGCACTGTGGGCAACCAAGTTACAGCAAGAGTTTCCAAAGACCGTCCCTTTCTACAGTGTCAAATGCTTTGGTTTGGTCAATGAAGGTTATGTATAGGCCACGGTCTTGTTCTATGGACTTTTCTTGCAGCTGTCTTAGTGAAAAGATCATGTCCACTGTGCTTCTTCCTGCTCTGAAACCAGACCGTGACTTAGGTAATATGTTGTTGCTGATGTGCACTGTAATTCTTCTGAGAATGATCTTGGCTAGGTATTTGCCTGCAATAGACAGGAGTGAGATGCCCCTGTAATTGTTGCATTCCCATCTATCTCCTTTGTTCTTAAATATTGCCACTGTTTGTGCATCTCTGAGGTCTTGAGGGAGTTGTTCATTTTCCCAGAAGCAACAAAATTGGTTAAGAAGTGATGTAGAGATGGCAGGTCCTCTGTGTTGAAAGAGTTCACCTGGGATGCCATTGGGACCAGGAGCTTTGCCAGGTTTTAGTTCTTTCAGTGCTTTTTCCACCTCATTAAGGGTTGGTAGGTTTCCCAATTGATGTAAAACTGCCCTTTAGTTGACATGACCAAGTGCAGGTTGTGAGATCTCCCCAGGTCTATTCAGTAGTTCTTGAAAGTATTCTTTCCAGTGCTTTGAGATGTCCCTGTTTTCTGTCATGACATTTCCATTGGCACTGAGAATTTGTGAAGTTTCCTTGTTGGAAGGACCAAAGATGGTTTTGAGTGACTGGAAGAAGTTTGAGAGTCACCTGCATCAGCAAAGGATTGAATCTCTGATGCTTTTTGTTCCCACCACTGGTTTTTCTTGGCTCTCAAACAACTTTGCAAAGCTGAACCAGCTTGAGTCAGGGCTTTTTTCTTCAAGTGTGTTTCTCTGCCTTGTAGAAGGTTATTATGGGCTTCAGTTTTGACTTGAAGCAGGGTCTCTATTTCAGGGTCATTTTGATCAAACCAGTCCTGATGTTTTCTCTTGACAAAATTGAGGGGGTCACATGCAGTTTTGTAGACAGCATCTCTAAACTGTTCCCACATTTGTTCACAGTTGTGGGAAGCACTCTGTCAGGTTTTCAAGAGCTGTTGTGAGACTTCCTTCCAGTGCTTCTGATGTTTTGGGATTTTTCACTTTGGAGACGTCTAGCTTGCGACAGGGTTTGACAAGTTTTACGTTCCTGTAGAATGATCCTAAATGTCAGCTTTGAGATGGCCATCCTGTGGTCTGTGTGGCATTCTGCTTCGCTCATGACCCTTGTAACTTGGATGTCAGAGACGTGATTTTGATGTGTGATGATGTAGTCAATAAGATGCCAGTTTTTTGACCTTGGATGCATCCAGGTGCTTTTACACAGCTGAACCAATTTGTACTCTTTACTGGTCTCACACTGACTGTCCACTCATAGACTATTATGAAATAATTGCATAACTCAACGTACGGACATAATCTGGTTATTTGGACATGTTTGCAGCATTTCCGGAAATGTGTTTCATTAGAACATTCGATTACTGGTGTTACAGATAAAGATTTTCTCTCGTACAAATGGATGCTCTGAACAAAAGTTGCACAGTTTTGGTCCGAGGGAAAACATGCCTACTTCAACACTCAACAACTAATACCATTAGAATAGTCGTGATGTCAGCAGGGTTTTAGATATGAACAAATATCTGACACTTAACTTTCCAGGACTGTATTTGAAGGAAATAAACAGAAAGGCCGAGTTCCCACAGTGGAACAACAAACTCTGAAAAAAAAATCCTTTATGATAAAGTTAAGACCAGCTGCATGTAACCAGGAATATTAGTTTCATTTTCATTGGTGGAATTTTGTCTGTTTTGGAATAAAATGAAAAAATTATAACATTTTGCACATGCAAGCATAGTTAATGTTAAATTAAAGAATCATCTACGTGGAGCCCTACAGTGTTTTTTGCGATCGAAGTGCTAATTATGTCTCCTGAAAACTGGATGACCTAAATTTAGTTGATTTCTCTACATAAAGGATTCTCTAGCTATGATACACATGAACAGTATAATAATGTCAAGGAATGGAATGTCCATTTACGCATCATACTCTGTTTTCTTGTTTAAGTCCAGGGTGGTTCACCAACAGGAGGGGGAGAGGAACTTCCATTCATTCTACCAGGTAAACTCTCACTGCACTGCAACAGCAATACAATAGATACAATGAATATATTTTATTCTCTGTGCTAACATCTAACTAACTTATTATATCAACACGAAAATTCAATAAATGTTGAAATAGCTTAGAAGCAAAATAGCATAGAAAATAGTTTCTGAATGGAAGTGTTTGTCTTTTTACAGCTGCTCCGTGGAGACTCTGAAGAAATGCTGAATTCATTTCACTTGGAGAATGATCCTGCTGCATACGTGTACACCAGGGAGGGAGCTGCAACAACGGTGAGTGTGATGGCTTCATTTTATTGAGTTTCAAAAAATGTAAGACCACATTTCATTGATCAGCTATATGCATGGCCAGAAAAAGACACTGGCTTTTTAAATTTAGAGTATGCACAGCACCTTTAATATGCAGGTGTAACCCCTGTCTCACGTTAATAGTTTAAGATAATTCAAAATTATAGACCAGTTGCTAGGTTCGATGGGATTACAATAGGGATAAAGTGAGTGTGGAATGAAATAGCGGGAGGCAGGAAATGAACTAGAACTGTTGTACTTTTTAATAATAATAAAATAAAACTCACAAATCTATAGTCACAATAACAATAATCATAACAATAATAAAAATAATAATAAGCATAAGCCATCAAAATAAATCCCAAAAAGTCTTACTGAGCTCAGCCTGGTTTTTAGTCGGGTAGTCAAGTCAAGATTCTTTTAGTCAGAGTTCCGTTCCTTTTCTTATGGTAGTTTGAGTTGTTACCATTTGATACTTTGCTCTGGAGTGAAGAATGATGTTCTTCAACCGAAGAGTGGGTTCGGGTCTGGGCACAGGCTCGCCATCTCCATCTGGAGAGAATCCAGGAATCGGATCCAGTTTCTTAATCGGTCGTATATAAAAACCTAGCCAAGATGAGGCATCAGCACACACGTGGCAATGGACACAGCCACACATCCTCCCTTCAACAAAATGAACCATGTCACAAAACACGGACCGTCTACCATGCTTGTCATTCAATTTCCCAAGTGCAAAAGACTGGTACAGTAAGTTACTGTGTAATTCAGTTGGCTGCGCAGAGGGCGGGACTAATAGCATTCTAACCAATCAGAGGGTTGCAATCACCCAAAGTGATTGTCAAACAGGAAGATTAACTTAAAAAGAGGGGACCACACTTCCTCTTTTCAAAATAAATGTTTTTTCAAAATAAAAAGGTACAAATGCATTAGCATAAATAAAGGGTGAGAAATAGGATTGTTTTCTCTACTGGGTTACACCGGCATAGTTATACTCATTGTAACTGAGAACAGACTATTTTATTAAATTGCTTGTGCCATTTTGAATTTCCCCATGAGGGATAAATAAAGTATCAATTTATATATCCACGACTTCCTTCAGCTTGAATCTGACTGATTGAAGCCTTTTCTGATTTCCAATTCTCCTTTCTTTAGACCAGCAACAACGACCGCTCAAGCCACAAAGCAGTGAAGAGTGCACTGGAAGTAATTGGATTCTCAAAGGAGGAAATTAACTCAATCTACCAGATTTTGGCTTCCATTCTTCTTCTGGTATATTATTATATTGTTTTACTTGAAACATAGACTGCACTATGTTTCAGGGATCGTGCAATGACCTGTGATACATTTTTCAGGGTAATGTGCAGTTTGAGAGTGATGGGGAGAGTGTTCAGATTGTCGACCTTGAAGCTATGAACCATATTTCAGAGCTGACACACACAGATTCTGACAGCGTCAGTAAAAGCCTGTTGTACCGAACTGTGGCCACAGGGGGTGGCGAGGTCATTGAAAAAGGCCACTCAGAGGAAGATGCCTGCTTTGGACGGGATGCATTTGCCAAGGTGCACTTATATGCTTCCAAATTATACTGCCTTACTTTCTTTGACAAACAAATCAAGTTTCATGGTTAATAGTCATTACTGCTTCCCTAGGCTGAGGAAATTATGTTAACATCTTTCTAGCCACATGCTCTTCTTGTATTTAATTTCACACTTGTCATATTGTTTTAATAAACACACTCTGCCTTAGTGTCTGCTCCCCACCCAGCTAAATTATCTAAATCTATATCTAGAAAAAGAAGAGGGAATCAAAATAACCTAATAACAATTAGCCCCTTGGAACCCACAGAAAATAAAAACATGAAAATTAAATTTGGATTGTTAATTACAAGATCACTTTCATCCAAGTCCCTAGTAATCAATGAATTAATTAGTGATCACTAAATTGACTTACTCAGCCTTCCAGAACTATGGCAGCATCAGGATGAATATGTACATAATCTTAAATGAATCCTGAATAGCTGTAGCAACATCTTTACCTCTATTTTAAATTCAATTGGCTTTGTTCAACATGTAAACAAACCCACCCACTATCTGGGCCACACTCTAGATCTTGTAGTGACATATGGTGTAGACATTGAAAAACCTTATCATATCTCCACACAACCCTCTCCTCTCTGATCACTATTTGTTAACTTTTGAATTTACCTTAATAGATTATACAGGTGAGTCCAAAGAAGTCTGTCACACCAGATGTTTATCTGAAAATGCTATTAACAAATTTAAAGATCTTTATCTTCTTTATCTGTGCCATCTATCAATATAGAGAGGGATTCTAATCTCACAATTAACTCCTCCTCAAAACTAGATGTAGTTGTTAATAACTGTGCAGCCTCACTACATTATGTTCAACTCTAGGTAATGTTGCTCCCTTGAAGGAAAAGTAAGTGACACAGAGGGTGAGAGCACCTTGGTTCACACCTCAACTTAGGAAGTTAAAACAAAAACTACAAAGATTTGAGAGACACTAGTGTTCTTCTAAACTAGTGGAATCTTTCATTGTGTGGAAAGATAGTTTTACAAAATATAGAAAAAACCTCTGGCCAAAAATACATACTACTCTTTGTTAATTGAAGAGAATAAAAATAATCCTAGATTTTTCTTTAACATCGTTGCCTGCATTACATTTAACACAGTATTTGCAGAGCCCCCTGCTCTTATACTCCTAGACTTCTTCTCATATACTAATCTGTTAGAACTATCTAAAATAATAAACTCAGCAAAATCCTCCACTTGTCTGTTAGACCCCATCCCAACTAAATTATTTAAATATGCCTTTCCCTTAATTAACTATACTGAATCTGATAAACCAGTCTGTGTCATTAGGCTTTGTGCCACAGGCCTTTAAAACCACTATAATTAAACCAATCCTAAAAAGACTAATTCTGAACCAGGTGACCTAGCTAATTACAGACCCATCTTCAACCTACAGTACCAATTCTAGCTAAAGTACTTAAAAAAAATTGGTTGCTAAGCAACTCCAACAGCATTTGCACAGAAATAATCTGTTTGAAGAATTTCAGTCAGGGTTTAGAGAACACCACAGCACTGAAACTGCACTTGTGAAAGTTATTAATGATCTTCTATTAGCTTCAGATAGTGGACTTGTTTCAGTACTTGTACTTTTGGATCTCAGTGCTGCTTTCGACATTATAGATCATAACATTCTGTTACACAGACTACAACACTCTATTGGGATTATAGGTACCACACTAAACTGATTTCAGTCATACTTCACACAAAGATTTCAATTTGTACATATTAATGACCAGTGATCCACACAATCTAAAGTTGGTTAGGGTGTTCCACAAGGCTCAGTACTAGGACCAATACTTTTTACACTATACATGCTACCTTTAGGTGACATCATAAGAAAATATGGCTTAGGTTTTCACACACAGCTGTATCTCTCCATGAAACCAGATGAATTAAAAACTACTTCAACAAAATTCCATGCTTGTCTAAAAGACATTAAGGCCTGGATGACTTTAAACTTTCTCCTGGTGAACAAAAATTAAACCAAAGTTATGATACTAGGCCCAAGGACTCTAAGGAGTACACTCCATAATGACCTCCTTAATCTAGAAAACACTTCAGTAGACTCCAGTGCAGTTGTGAGGAACTTGGGGGTGGTTGTGGATCAGGACTTATCCTTCTGTTCTCATATAGACGAAATGTCCAGAAATGCCTTATTCAATCTCTGTAATATTGCCAAAATTAGGAATATCCTATCCCAAGGGGATGCGGAAAAATTAATCCATCCATTTGTCACATCTAGGTTGGCTTATGGTAACTCAGTACTGGCAGGATGTCCACATAAAGACATAAAAAGTCTCCGGCTGATCAAAAATGCTGCAGCACGAGTTTTACCTGGGATCAGAAGGAGAGATCATATTTCCCTAATACTCGCTTCCCTTAATTGGCTAGCTGTAAAATTTCGAATTCAACATAAAATCCTCCTCTTAACTTGCAAAGCCCTAAACAACAAGGCTCCATCCTATGTCAAAGACCTTGTTGTTCACTACAAACCAATCAGAACTCTCCGCTGTCAGAGTGCAGGTCTTCTTATGGTTCCTAGAATCTCTAAAACTAGAGTGGGAGGCATAGACTTCAGTTACCACGCTCCTGTCCTGTGGAATCAACTTCCAATGTGGGTCCGGGATGCAGACAGTGTACCTTTGTTTTTCTAGCTCTACTCTTTCCTTTTGTCTCTTGTCCACTAACCCCAACTGGTCGAGGCAGATGGCCGCCTACCCTGAGCCGTTGGTTCTGCTGGAGGTTTTTCTCTCCTATTAAAGGAACTTTTTGCTCCTCCCTATCGCCCTCGCTTGCTCTTGGTGGTTCTTTTGGGTTTACTCTCTGTATAGTCTTGAGGTCTCGGCCTTGAATTGTGAGATAATTATCGATTATGATGGTGCTATACAAATACAATTGAATTGAATTGATGCTTCCTCCCTGCAGGCTCTTTATGAAAGACTTTTTGGCTGGATTGTAGCACGCATCAACAGTGTCATTGAAGTTAAAAACTACAATCCTGTACTACATGGGAAAAACACCGTCATTGGTGTGCTAGATATCTACGGCTTTGAGATCTTCGACAACAACAGGTTTGCAATATTTTCAAGTCTGGCCATTTCTTGAGGAAGTTTACAATATTGCTTAAGTGTTTGTTCCTGTGTTGTCTTCCAGTTTTGAGCAATTCTGCATCAACTACTGCAACGAGAAACTGCAGCAACTCTTCACTGAACTGATTCTTCTTCAGGAACAAAGTGAATATGAGAGAGAAGGAATGGCCTGGCAGCATGTGAGAGCACACCTACACAAAGAACAAGAAGCTGTGAAATGGCAAATCCTCTGCTCATTTTTGAAATTGTCTGTAACCTTGGCCTTTTTCCTTGGCAAATTAGGTGATTGTTGCCATAGTAACCCTTCCCCCTCCACTGACTAACCATGTGCCAAGACTGGTTAATTTGGGTCCAGGGACTTTGGCAATAATGTTCAGATGGACACACATATATATGTACAAACTCTACATGTCCCCCTAACTTTGTTGTAATGTAGTGGAAGAGAGGTATATTTTGGATCTACGATCCAGAACATTGAAATTTAGTCAGGAGCGTGCTGAATCAGCATAGTGCCAATGGATTTTTTTGTATCTTCATTACATTTGGAGTCCATTGTGGAAATACTGATTTTTGTGCATAATTATTGAAATAATAATGATATGAATGTAATTCCAAATGCTATGGGTATGTTTTCATGGTCAAGGAATCCAATAATGTAGATAAAATAAATATATGCCTATTATTGTTGGGTGTAAATCACACTATGCTGGAAAATGAGCTGCTTGACAGAGGTCTGCGCTGTCCGAGTGCTTTCTAGTTTTAATAATAATCCTTCTCTCAAACCACTTTCTAACAACCTAAAATCTTTGTTCCTAATAATGACACTGTTTATCTGCAGATTGACTACTTTGACAACCAGATCATTGTGGATCTCGTGGAGCAGCCCCATAAAGGAATTATCTCAATTTTGGATGAAGCTTGTCTTACTGTTGGCAAAGTTACTGACACTGTGTGCCTAGACAGCATGGACACCAAAATGGCCCAGCATCCTCACTACACCTCCCGCAAGGTGAGAAAACAGCACGTTGGCGGCCTCTTATTCCAAATGAATGAAGTCTTTAATCTTAAATCTCAGAAAATATCTCAGAAAATGGTTGACCAGCAAAGCATCATGGAAATGTCATTAAAGTGGTCTCAGTTTCAGTTGTATTTTAACTTTTGCTTGATTCCAATGCTACTTTATAAATTCACTGGTGCAGTTTTCACTTCATGTCAGTAGGGAGCGGAGTTTCTCTGGTGTTTTGCCTTCAGAGCTGTTGAGATACTGTACATAAGACATGACATACTTAGACTCCAAAATGTAGACCTTATTAGTCAATCTTTAAGCTGACATAATACAGTCTGTAAATATGTGTAATTTCTATTCAGTTAGATTGAACTGATTTCTTCTGGCCTCCTCTGTTCATTTGCAGCTCAGCCCTACTGATAAAACCATGGAATTTAAGAAACACTTCCGTATTCGCCACTATGCTGGAGACGTCACGTGAGTAGTTTATCCTCTGCTGTGGTCCTGGTGACCTCTGGCTGAAAATGTGACAGGATGTGGTGCAGAGTTCACAAGTATATGACAAATAATCCTATTAAGAGAAATCATTTTATACTATTGGTTTTCTTGTGGTGACAGCTCCGCTCACCATAAAAATGTTGCAAATAACAGTTTACAGATTATTTCTGATGTCCCAAGTAAACTTAATGTTATTATATGCAATTTACCAAGCAACTGGGATGGACACATAATTATAATATTATGGGTGTTATAGCTCTAAATGTGGAAATCTGTTTCTTGATAGAAACAAATGCAAAAGAAATGGAGAATAATTTGTTGCTTATGTCAGGCACTTTAATGTCCTTTTTAGTTTTAGGTAACATTAGGCTTGAGCAAAGAATGATATTATCTGACTTCTTATTTGACATGGTTTTGGTGTAGATTTGGTGTGTGATATGCAAAAACAGCACTAACATTAATTATAACAGGTATGTGATCAATAATTGAATTAATCACACATATTTTCAGATAAAAACATAATTGAATAAAAAATGAGTAAAATTGGTATTTATGTTTTTTTTTTTTTTGGTAATTTGTGGACTCAGCACAGAGAACATTTTCCATCTCTGCTCCACTTTCTTGATCTGTTCAGTGATTTTGAACATTGCGGTGTCCAAACGAGGCATCTGTCCAGCAGTCACCCATCATGGCTTTAGTTTTAGAAGATTGACTATGCTCACGTGTACTGCCCTCAATCTAGTGTGGCAAGGACATTAAAATGTCAAGAGAACATGAAAAAAGCAGGAGGGAGAGGGCAGGGAGGAGAGAGCCAGCTGATAAGATAAGTTGGCCCTGATGTAGCAGCAACAGTAAACAAGGAGAACTGGAGTGGGGGTTGTTGACGTCTCTGACTTGGGGAAATCCTGGTTAACATGATGTCGAACACTGAGCAATTTCATCCCTCTCTGAAAGCAGGCAGCTCTCACAATTAAGGCACAGTGTTCAGACTCCTTCTCCATGAGCTCTGGCATCAAGCTCCTCCTTCGTGTGAGCATTAACGTGACGGCTTGGATAAGGGCGTGTGGCTGAATGATAGACCTGCAGTGGTGATGACAGATGGCTGTCCCTGTCACTATGTGTCCCCATCACCCAGCCACAGCTTTTCCCGGGGCCATGCCGAGGTCACTCCAGCTGAGCTGTCACCTCTTGTACACATTCCCTGGTGGCACTGGCCTCCCATCATCCTCTGTCCCATCTCATCCCATCTGAGTCTATCCTTACTTTGGCTAAATATACCCTTGTCCTCCACACCCGCTGGCCCCAAGCCACCACTATCAAAAGCTTTGGCCTACTTCACACCCTCCTCCCTCTTTTTATTCTTTTTCTTTCCTCATCCTGTTTCCTCTTTTCCTTCTCTTTTACTGCATTGCTCACCTGATGTTCTTTGCTATTTACACTTTAATTCCCTGCAGTATTTCAGTCTGCAAATGCAGCACTTTGAGAAGCAAAAACATATACTTTCTCATACACTTGAACTTTATGTTGCAAGAACAGGGCTGTGGGCAAAAGATTTCTTACACCTACACTTAAAGTGACCACTTTCATGTCATTTTCAAACACATTAAAACCAAGTATTACTCTGTTACATCACTTTTCTCAGAAATAAGGCTGCCACATTTGTGAAGTATGCAATAAGCTGCTAATTATCATAGAAAAACCTAAAATGAACAATAATTGAATAATTGCCTTGCAGTTTTATGTCACTAGTATGGTATGTGCTTAAAATATGAGTTTAATTATACAAATACGACAAGGTAGAGCCATTCGTTGGTTTTGGGCACAGGAACATAATACCGCTGCGACTGCCCCGGCCGTGGGCTTCCCGATAGATGACGGAGCGACAGGATCTATCGCCTTTGTCCCGCTAAGTTCAGAAGCTACGTTCCAGGATCCCGGTGCAGGATCGTCCGCTCCCCATTGGCTCTAATATTCCCCGAGCCTCTCTCCCTTTCCCACCCGCCGCAGTGCGGGGGAGGGAGGGCGCCCCTCCAGTCCAGCTGCCAGTGTTCAAACCAAATTTCCAGTCTCAGTGGACAGAAGGAAAACCACACGCCTTGAATACCATGACCTGGACGACTGAGAATCTTCACAGACATGAGGCAATATTGCACAACACAATTAACTATGTACATTTTTTGTCATTACCTGAGTTTACGCTGATGATTCGACTCACCTGAAACAATGCTTCGGTGGCGGCTTTCACTTTTGAAGTATGTTGTGAACAATGACTGCTGTCCTGATATTTGGCATTTTAGTTCCTTCACCTTTCTATTTCTCAGCTCACTTTTCTGTGGGAAGTCAGTCTCATATTTACTACGAACATTGCGAAAATGTTGCTCCACATTTCCTTTTTTTGAAATTGAGATGATAGACTGGCAGATGAGGCAAACGCAGTTTGAAAATGTCATTGTGAAAAAAAAGTCCTCCTCCCATTCCGTATGAAAGTGATACATTTTTGTCTTCTTACTTGGTCTAGCTCCCCCACTTATTTTTATACCCTTTCTTAAGTTTAAGAGAAAAAACCGAGGGCTAAAAATTGGAGGTATCTAGTTTGTTAGTTTTGCGCATGTGCAGTGACCTAAGTGTCAGAAAAGTCAGATGTCATTTGACTGGCTGCCGTGTAAATCAATCAAGTGACAGGATGGATGACAGGCTGACGTCTATTTCTTTTAATGTCATGCAATCTCCCCACACATCTCAATGTATTGAGCACACCTGCTGTAAATCAATCAGGTGACGGGATAGATGATAGGCTGGTGTCTATTTTTTTTAATGTCATGTGAGCTACCAACACTACCTTCGCGATTGACGGTCGACTGCGTAATGAGCACCCCTGCTCGATGCTAAGTCCGCATACAGATGCAGACAGGGCGTTCCCTCCAGTCTCAGCATGCATTACATTACAAGTTTGGTATGTTTTTGAGGGGCTTATGCATCTATTCTTAATGTAAAAATGGTGCAATGCCACTGGAAATTGTGGGGGCGCTCTAGCGCAGCACAGCTCATGTGGCGCAAGAATAGAAGAACAGAATGCAACATAAAACACCGAAAGATTAACAGAAATGGCTCAAATTTTGGGGAGGGGCTGTGCCATAGACTGTATATATTACTATCATCTAGGACAACATCTTGGAGCCAAAAACAGGATGCAACAACATTTGTACGAACGGCAGCGGTGCCAGAGGAGCGTAGGGAAAGCTATCTAACTGCTAGCCTTCAGACGCAATAAAACTTCACCTAGTAGTGCTAAACAAAATCATATTATAGGGTTGTTAGTGTAAACATTTACCCACAACTGCAGTCGAGTGTATTTCAGGTAAACCTACGTCCATATTGAATAAATAGAAGATACAAAGGTCCAGCTGCACTGCACTAGTTACCATAGTAACATGTAATTGCACAGCAGTGAGACCATAATGACCTATGAAAAAAGAATTATTAGCTTTGTATTTTCAGATAGAAGTCCAATTTATCTCTATGAGAAAAAAAGCTTCTTGGAGCCGGACGATTGATTCCTCAGCGGCCAAGCGGTGGGATTAAAGTTACAGTTACTTCTGCATGGGCCTCACTGAACAGCCCTGGTCGTTGCCCCTTGGGATTAGCAGGAGAGTGGGGAGGGGGGACAATTCCACTTCAGCACGGCTTGGGCCAAATGGTCCTAGTGTCAGTATGCCCTTAATCCTAAAAACTCACGTCTTGCAACAATGTAAATAAGCACAGAATAAGCGCAAATATTGTTCCACTTTAACTTGTACATTACTTTAATCTTCAGCAAAATATGTCCTTCCCCATCTTTCACATAAAGTCTTCCTTTTTAATTTGTCAGGTCTAATTGCCTCAAGCATTTGGTGCAATATCCATCCATCCATCCATCCGTCCATCCATCCATCCATTTTCTACCCCTTGATGTTTCAGAAAAAAATTAAGGCTGTAACTGCACTAAATGTCTAGATGTTTTTTTTACTTTTTATAGAACTTATCTATTGGAAAATTAAGATTTGTTTGTTTTGTGAAATATTTTGTTCAACTTGTCATACTTTTTGATTATTGACAATTTTTAAAACTCATTTTAGTGTTTTTTCAGTTTTGTTCACTTTTGATGAAGTTGTGGATCATTTCTGGACATTTTTGATCATTTTCATGTTTCATTCTATGTTAGCGTTTGCATATTTTCTCACTTATTCTGACCACATTTGTTGACTGGCCTTTTAAATATTACATCAAAAATAATTTTTAGACATTATATAATCTCTCACAGTTAAGAGTGAAATACAGAAAGAAAAGGTTATGAATCTATTTAGATTTAAAAATCATAAATAGTATAAATGGAACAATCCAAAACCTAGTATTAAAAATCCCTAAAAATGATCTGAAAAACTAAAAAGTATTGAATTTCAGCTTCTGATATCTGTAGACACCCCATCCTCCTCATGGACATGAATTACACCTAGGAGACCATTAAAATTATTTGAACACAATTATGTATGATTTCAAACATCTTGTGTGTTATCTTTTGCTTTGTATAACACAAGCCTCGACAGTACGTGCTCCTGCCTCGACCTTCACACATAACTATAATGGTCTTTTTAAATTGTCCTCTGGTCTCTGGGGGCCCACTGCATTTATCTGTGCATGCCCTCTGTCTTGCCTGACTGTCCTGGTCCACCACAGTCCTGTCCTTGTCAATATATTTTTTCCCTTGGTGTTGTAGGTTCTGATTGCTCTCCCTCACTTTTATTCCACAATGTGTGTCTCAGTTTTCAGAAAGCTTCCTAGAATCTGGTGATTTCGGGATACATGAGCCATGAGTTCAACCCTGAAATAGTCAAACTCCGAAAGCGGAGTTTGACTGTGACAGTCTAGGACATAGTCAAGGACATGCAAACGTGACATATTATTATCATGGGGCATGTTTTATCTTTCTAGACAGTAGAGCGAGGGAGAGAGAGAGAGAGCGAGAGCGAGAGAGAGAGAGAGAGAGAAGGGAAAGATGGAGTGGAGAGTGTAGCAATGGGCTGCGGGTTGGATTTGGACCTGGGCTGCCGCAATGAAGCAAGCGTCATGTGGGTGAAATAGCGGCTGAAATGCAATTTTTTTATCTGGCCCAGGTCTTTCTTTTTCTTTGCAAAGTGAACATTACAAATCACACAGAATCTGAGCCTTTTAAATCAGATTTGGACCACTTCCATATGAGGTCTCAAATCAGATACAGGTGCGGTGCTTTGCAATGCGACCTGATCTGGCAACGGCCAAGGGAATGGATGTGGAAATTAGCTATGTTTATAATTTTGGATATATACATATATATAAGTAAAGAAAAAAGACAGCCCATCCATTACTTCAAGACATGACATTTTTCAGTCAGTCTGAAAAA